>JAMPIV010010832.1:0-228700 GCA_024509875.1 Oreohelix idahoensis | reverse complement strand
CTGGGAGAACACTTCTGTGTGTGCTTTTTACGTATACAGCCCATAAACCGTATATCAGGCAAGCCGTTAACCAAGGCTTTAAATAACATTTGCAACATCTCTCCAGCTTCACCCAGCATCTGCCTATAATACAGTAAGTAAGTCGCAAATATCCCTGGCTTAGGAATCAGTATGAAAATTCTAATCTCTCAATACTTCAGTTGAAAGCACAGTACATCATAAGTTAAGCCGTAATATCCCTGGCTTAGACTCAATCTGGAATATGTTTACTCTCCTTATCTTCAATAGCATGCATTCTTCCCACTATACCTTATCCAACTCTTCCTTTCCCCAAAGGATATATTCCTGTGGGACCCACATTAGCGACATGGAAAGCGTCCATTTCCAGCTCTGCAGCCAAGTTCTGTCACGAAAAATCAGCTGCACAACCAGTCAATACCATTATTCACGGCGCGAACTCGCAGTGCGATGTAAGCATTAATTCTTCCAATCGCCTTTCCCCAACAACTATTTCCCATAGACATTTTAACCAGAATCTCTTCATCTATAAAAAAAACAACCAATTAACAGTAGTCAGGTAGAGCTGTGTTCAACAATTACTGAGCATACAGCCCCCGCCTAAGAAAAAAATCTCTTCAACCCCACAGAGCTTTCTTTACGAGCGTGTACAAATACGACCTGTACATACAAGTCTTTAACCTAATCCCCTAAATTTAAAATCTGCCTAAACAGGGACTACACCGCCCGGGGGAAGGAAACTAAATGATATGATTATTTTTGTAGTTGAAAAAAATTACATCGAATCACCAAAATTAAACACAACAATAGCGGGTCGAATGACAATACATACTCTACTAACATAAGGATTACACTCTGTTAAAGTCTGATCACACAAAAGAACAAAGCGGGATAGAAGTAAGTGTAAAGTCTAAAGCAAAAAATGAATTATAGACAAGATAATGAGATACTATACGACGAATCAACAAATTCAAAAGAAATATGAACGTCTAACACGTACTCGCACAAGTATGACATCATAAGTTGAAAGTAAAAAAAGACCAGATGAAGTACAAGGAAGACTGAGCAGACAATGATATCTCAAGGTCAACTACTCAGTTAACACAATGCATATTTATACGAACAAGACCACATACCGGAGGTAACGTTTTTAAACAACTAACAACCTGTGGCATGATACCCAGTTAAACAATCTTAAAAAGAACCAATGATGAACTTCATTATCGACCTTACTTAATTAATATCGCTATGCATAGTTACCCATACCGTACCATCAAGCGCTGGGCAACGAAAACAACACAACTACATCACAACCCTCAGAAAAAATACCTTTTGTATTTGTCTTCATTTTTTTTCCACCAACATGTACATACCCGAAATTTATCGAAAGATAAGTTAAGTTACAATCGAATGATCATACCAAATTGTCAAACGATTCATTCATTTCTCACCACCACAGTCGTATAAGACTTAATTGCGGGAAAGCGCTGGTAACAATCTAAGACCACGTAACTAAAATAATTAAAGGTAATGAACTGGTGCCTAAAAGATGAACCGAAACATCCAGTCTTACACACGTTATATCAATCTAAATACAATACTCTCTTTCATATTATAAAATAAATTACTTAATTCCACTTTTACTAAACAATTTTCCCATATCTATTTTACCATCTATTAACCTCCCCACAACATTAATCTTTACATACTAAATTTTTTGCTATTATTAATTATTTTTACTAAACACTATTGCAACACCTCTTTATTTAACATATCCATCAATATAACTTATTAACTCCTACATAAACACACTCTCATGATCTGATACACCACAATCCCAAACATACCTATTAAAACACCTCTTTTATCATATTCCATTTCAGATCACCAGAGTCCCATACCTCACTACCCTATTAACCCACCTCGATTTACACATACTAATATTCCTTTAATATTTCTCAAATTCCACTTTTTTTTTCTAATCAGCATAATAATAACTTTCTTCTTTTTTTAGAAAATACATACATTCAGCGGAAATCCATTTTTTTTCATCTCATAACCAATATATCAAATTCTACAAAATAACAAATAAATTTGTTACACAAGCAAATTCACTATCCCCTACAATCAACACATTACTCAATTCACTTTTTTTTTTTTTATTTTATTCAAGTCACCACTTCAAACCATGAATTTTATACCTTTATTAACAAAGTTTATTAAACCTTGTACTTGACTACCAATATTAACCAATTTGTACAACCCAAAACCACCCAACCAAATCAACATATTACCTATATACAATTCTGTAACTTTTAATCAATGGTCAGCATTTTTATAACCATATAAAATTTTAAATTTAACAAATTGAGTTGCTACCCTATAAAAAAACAAAACCAAACTAAAACATATTACGACGAACCCTATAACAAAAAAAATTTAACAAAAAAAAATTTTAATAACATTGTAAAATCTAAGAATAAATACACAAAAAACTAACCTAAAAATTATAAACACAAATAAAAACAAGCAAAAATATTAAAAACTTACCCTAAACACAAATTAACAAAATTTACATATTTTACTTAAAAAATTAAATTAATATATTCCTTAAAATTATTTAATCGAAACAAATTAAAACATACCTTCTTAAAAAAACTAAAACAAATTTATAAAATTTCAATAAAAAAAATCCATTAAAAAAAATAAATCCACCAAATTATTTATTCAACTAATAAGAACCTTTCCTAATCTAAAAAATTAAAAAATAAAAAAAACTACCAAATGATTAAAAACCAATAAAACATAGTTAAAACTAAACCCAAATGTAATATGGTTTATTATCATTTGACTAAAACATATTAATAATAAAAGACACAACCATAAATTATAAATTCTCCAAAAATAAACAAAATCCAATTATAACAATTCTCATAACTATTTGAACCCTTTCTATCCAAATAAATAAATACCCAAAATAATTATTTTCCTCTAAACAATAATCAAACAACAACTCCATATAACAAATATACCTTAATTTCAAAAATAAAAAAAATTTCCAAAAAAACTAATTTTAAAAAAATAAATTACCCAAATTCAACAAAAAACCACTATCCATTAAAGATTTTCAAAACCCCCCTAACAATAGCCAACAAATCAATTAAAAAAATAAAATAATATTTGTTACAAACCCTTATAAAACCAAACTAAACCCAACAATTTTAAAATTAAAATAACAAAACAAAAAAAATAAAAAACCACAATACCAAATAAAAAAAATAACAAATTTCCCCACAAAAAAACATACCCCCAAAATAACCAAATTATTTAAATAAACCCTAATTACCCCCCAATAAAACCTAAAACAACAAATCAAAAAAACTCAAAATAAAATACATATATACCCTATTCCCAAAACAAAAAACCACAAAAAAAAAAATTTTATTTACCCCTAAAAATAACAAACCACCATCCCCAACCCCCAACCCCCCCCCCCCCCCCAACCTAATCTATTAACCCCTACACCCCCCCCAACCAAAACCCCCCCTAAAAACTTCCAATAAAAAAACCCCAAAACCCATTAAAAAATACCTAACACCTAAATAAATTAACCAAAACCCAACATTGGGAAAATCCAAATCTACCACAAAACCAACTTCCATCCATAAAAACCCCAATAAAATAATTTAAAAAAAAAAAACCCCCCCCCCACCCCACACCCACCATAAAAAAACCAAACACAAACCCACCCCCCCCCCCCCCCCCCCCATAATAACCAAATAAAAAAACCACCTCATCCTCCCTCAAAAAATCATCCCCACCCCCACAATTACCAAACTACCCAAACCACTATAAACCACTCAAAAAAAAAACCAAACATCCAACCATTTACCATTCACCATCAAAAAATACCCAAAAAATCCCCAATTACAACAATTCCAAAAAAAATCCCCAATCCAACATCAAAACCCACTATACCCCCCAAATATAAACAAACCCAACCCCCCAAAAAATCACTCACATAATACCCCCCCAACCCCCAAATACCCCAACTTCCACCACACCAAACAACATCCCCCAAATTACAAACCCAATACCCATAAACAAACAATACATCCTAACATAAACCCACCCAAAAACTAACCCACAATATAACAACACAAAAAACTAAACTAACCCCTTAGGAAAAACCAAAAATACCCTCTAAATTACCTTCCCCCAACATAACCCCCACCCCCCCCTTCCAACCCTAAATAAAACAAAAAAACCACAAAACTCACCCCCCACAAAAAACAAACCAACAAACAAAACCAAATACAAACCACACCCCAAACCACCAATCAACCCCAAAAAAAAAAAACAAAACCCCACATACTAATACTTCAATCCATAAAAAACCCCCAACAAAAACATTCCCCCAAAAACACAAAACATCCCCCATAAATCCCCACAAACAATAACAATAAATAACAACCCCATAAACTAAACCCAACACACAAACAACAATTATATAACCAATCAACTTAAAAATAAATCCCTCCAAAATCAACCCCCATTACACACTCAAAACACCTCAATCAAAAAACCCATCCCCCAATAACAAACAATCCACCCAAACCACACACCCAACATCCAAACCCCAACCCAACCCACACCCTAACCACCTAATTAACCAAAAACAAATAACCCCCCAAACCCTACATTTCAAACCCATAAATCCCAACCCCCAAACCCCCCCCATAAAAAATCACCAACCCACCTCCCCCCCCCCAACCAAAACCCCCAACCCCCACACTCAACAACAAAAACAACCATAACCCACAACATCCCACCCATTAACTATCCTTCAAAACACAAAACCCACCACAACACCCCCCCCCCCACATTACCCTCCCCCCCCACCCCCAAACACCAAACAAAAAACAAACCACACACCCCAACAACCACAAACACCTAACCCCCCCTAACACCAACCATTACTCTACCCCCCTAAATAAAACCCAAAACACACCAATTACCCAAAACAACACCCCCAATCCTCCCCCAACATATCTCCTCCAACCCCCAACCCAATACAACTCTACATAACATTCAACCCCCAACCCTACCCAAAAAAACCCCAACCACCCACCTCCACACCCAAACCACACCACACAACATTAAAAACCATAACTCCCAAAAAAACCCAACCTAAACCCAAACAATTTAAAAAAAACACAAAAAACCAACCCCCCCAACCCAACACAAAAACAAAATACCCCCCACCCCCCCCAACCCCCAAACCCAACCCCCAAACCACAAACCCCCCAAAAAAACCCCAAAAAAACCAAACAAACAAAAACAAACCAACCACCATTAACCCACCATAATCCCCCTAAACCCACACACCCCATACCAACACCACTAAACCAACCATCCCACCATACCCACCCCCAACAAAATAACCACCACCAACCATACCATACCCCAACCCAACACCCAATCAACAAAAAACCACCATTCATACTTTACTCAATAATTCCCTACATCCAATAACAAAACCAAAAAAACTCAAAACAATTATCCCCCCACACTCTCCATTACACTCCCCTGCCACTACTACTAATAAATTTAACACAAACCCACTAATCACTTACCAAATCAACCTAACCTCTCATAAATCAATTTACCACCAACCAATGAAACCTTAATTATTCATAAACACAATAAACCAATCTCTCAACTATTTATCAAATTTAACCCCCAAAACCACAAACTAATTATACCCCCCCCCCCCACCCCACCCCACTCAACCCCCCCCTACAAACCCTAATTATCCTACACCAATACCCCACCACTGATAATCCCATTTCAATCCCCTTCCTTTATATATATATACTAAATCTCCTTATTTACCTTTAATTATAAATAATGTAATTAATGACCTATATATATATACCATGCCTTATAATATTGACAGTGCATGACAAAATAGACAATACCAACAAGAGTGACAAAGACAAGATATAAAGCACAAATGACCACGTTCGCAGAATCAACTAAACCTGAAAGCAAAACCAAAGAAAAAAATATTGCAAAGAGTGCAATGACACTGCGAAAAGTATAACAATACAAGCGACAACACCGTGTATAAACGAAAAATGTGTATAGAAATAAAAGATAGGAAGGGGAGGAAGATACTCACAAACAAATTAATCAAAAAACTAAGGTACAGAGAAAAATATAATGACAACAACACTGAGACGTTTCGTCACACCTAAACACTGATATCACAGATTACCAAACACAGTGGAATGAAATACGTCAGCAAAAAGTTCGCTGGAAATTTCCACTGCGGGAAATCCGCAAGAATGTCCCTACAGAACGCTTACGTCGGCCCTGGGTGAACTGGGATATATCCGAACGTAAGTCTCCACCCAACCAAACCCGCATAAATATGGAACATAGAACATTCAAACGAAGGAGTAATGCATAACATAGGAAGGCTTGTCAACATATAAAGTGGTACAGTTTACACATACAAAACAGCCACTTATCTTCAAAAAAGGAAAATTCCCAGCCTTCCTGCAAAGATGATGGGTCACACACAGTCTGAAGAAAGGAAAATCCACCGTTGAAAGGTACTTGAATTCGTCACCTCTCACTCTCAGGTTCTTGATACTGTATGACATCTACTGGAAACTTGTACATGGAACAAGAACAGGAAACTCTGCAAACCTTGACATGACATGTTGATTTTATGTAGTAAAATCCTGCTGCAGTTGATATGATACCCTGAATCACTGGAAACCTTCCTTCTATGCCCATCTTCTGCATATTGAAAAATAGACCGTCTCTCCATACTCTGTCATATGCCTGCTTGAGGTCTACGAAAACTGCGGCCACATGACTTTTATCCTGGAAAGCATCGGCAATATGTTGTACCATGTACTTATTATATACCAAACTGTAGGGAAATGGATAGAGAATTGTATTATATAACGTCTTTGGTAGTATTAACACAAGTGTGTTCGGTATACTTAAAAAATTTTGCATGTAAAATTGAAAAACACTAAAAAGTTAACTGTAGAATACGATCTTACCAAAGACAAATTACTGTTGTAGACAATAAAACTTTCTTTTTAGTCTTCAAACATCAAGTTAATCCATTTACAAAGTAAAAAAAAAACATTGCTGTTAAGTCATATTTTAATTAAGGGGAGTTAAGTGTTAAAGACTTGTATGTACAGGTCGGATTGTGTACACGCTAGTAAACACGCTCTGTGTGTTGAGAGATTTTTCTTAGTCGGGGGGCTGTATGCTCAGTAATTTTTAAACACAGCTCTACTGACTAGCTGTTAATTGGTTTTTTAAAAATATGATAGGAATCTGGTCGAATGTTCTATGGAATAGTTTTGGGGGGAAAGGCGGATGAATTCTGCTCACATCTCAAGCTGCGAGTTCGCGCTTGAATGAATTGTACTGAGCTGTTTTGAGCAGCTGATTTTTCGTGACAGAACTTTGCTGGCAGAGTTGGGAAATGGACGCTTACCATTTCGCTAGTGTGTCCCAGTATATATCCTTTTGGGAAAGGAATATTTGATAATTGGAGAATGCATTCTATTGAAGATAGAGAGAGAACATATTCATATTGATTCTAAGCCAGGGATATTACGGCTTACCTATTATGTACTGTGCATTTACCTGAAGATAAAGAGATTATATATATATTCATATTGATTCTAAGCCAGGGATATTAAGGCTTACTTATTATGTACTGTGCATTCAACTGAAGATAGAGAGATTATATATTTCATACTGATTCTAAGCCAGGGATATTGCGACTTACTTACTTATGTACTGCAGATGCTGGTGAAGCTTGAGAGATTTTGCACCTGTTATTTAAAGCCTTGGATAACGGCTTGCTATATACGGTTTATGCTGTATACGTATCTGTTGAACTGTTGATGTGAAATGTCGTCCCATGATGTCTGCGTGAGTCTATCGTTAATAAACGTTGAAAATGGTAATCTAGTTCCACCACTTCCTGACTCCTGCGTGTTGCTGTAGTGCATGAGTGCAGTAGATGTGTAGCCAAGAACCTATACACATTCGCGTATACATATGTACACATCTGTCGGCCACCCGTAAGCCCGACACATGCTGATTGCCTTCATCAGCGAAAGTTAATAATAACATTTATCTTCTCCTTGAAACCCCCCCCCCCCCCCCATTATCACTTTAACAGTACGATGAAGACATTATCCATGCCTATACTGACGGGTCAGCTTTCAAAGCAGTCATAAATGCTGGATACGGGGCCATAATCATCCCACCCAGTACTGAAGAACCCGTCAAAATTGCAGGTCCCTGTGGTATCTGGTGCACAAACTACGAAGCCGAAGTAGTCGCCATCCAGAAAACCCTAACTAGAATTTTTGAACTTTTTGAATCAGACGAAATGGAACCAAATGATGTTGTAGTATTCTCAGATTCGCAGGTTGCCCTCTTGGCAATAGGAAACTGGAAAACCAACTCGATCAGTACTATCCAGAAGGTCCAAGAAACATGCCACAAAATTATGAACTTGTACGGAACAGAAATATACATGCAATGGATACCTGGCCACATAAACATCACATTAAATGAAGTTGCTGATAGACTGGCAAAGAAGGGAGCACAAATGCCGCAGATTGATCAACCACTGAGTATGTTAACAGTTAAACAAATAGTCAAAAACAACTGTAAAGAAGTTTGGCTGAACACGTGGGCACAGGCTAAAACAGGAAGAAGACTCTTCATTCACCAAACAGCCCCAAATAAGAAAGATGCTATGAACGATATCGAACGAAGGTACCAAACCAAAATCTTCAGATTGAGAACAGGCCACTCTACACTAAATGGCCACAGAAACAGACTAAGTTCACAAAATATAGCAAAATGTAGACACTACCCTAACCCGTTGGAGACAGTAGAACACCACCTACTACAGTGCCCTGCACTTCAGGGACTGAGACAACAACTGCTATCACACAACCCATCCATAGACAATACACTGTATGGCAGCTCAGAACAGCTTATACGAACTGCGCAGTACCATATAATGGCATCAAGGTCACCAAGAGCTGACGCTCAGTGACAGTGGATCAAAGAAGAAGAAGATGACATGTTCACAGAAAAGATTAACATAAAATTTACACTAAAAGACAGTGCACTTCACCGTTTAGAATTCTTCAAAAAATTATTATGGCACAAGGTGGAAACTAATTATGGAGTCAAAGAGACCGTCTTAGAGGTGGTTTGGTTTGGTTTTAAGGACTATCTTCATTGCACACGGACTACTCCATCAGAGCTTCGATCTCCTCCCTTAGATCGCACAAGGAGGATCTCAGCACAGTGCACGAACTCTGTAGCTCGGGCGAGAATCCCAATGTGTGTATACAGGAATCACACATTCTGTAAATATTTTTGTGGTGGGTATGTTTCTAATTTTTAAATTTTGCCAGGGCAGCGGCCTGATAGGTGGTCGGTGTATTACTTTAATTACAATCCCACTGTTATTCTGTATGTACGTTCCTTAGACTCGTGGTTTCCAATACTATAGTCTTTCTGTCTGATATCAGAAGATCCTCTAATACTTGGTCCTGTCCTTATGTTTGAATCCTGTTTCTATTCGTTATCCTGGCGTCTGAAATGTATTCTTGACGAGATGGAAATGCAGTGAAGCAGTCCCAAAATGTTGCAGATTATAAGCGACTTTTTTCTCACCCGCACATGTGGTTCCGATGGAAAAAAAACTCCAATCAGGAGTGGTTTATTTTAGCACTTCCATGCCAGTCCAACCACGACTTAGGGTATGATATCGGTAGCGTCTTTTTCCCCCACCACCCTCATTTGTAGAACATTCTGCATGACACGCAAGATATTTTCTTTACATGTCATTTATCAGACTCCATCTTCCTGTCTTCCATGACCATATAAGGTCTCGCGTCTTCCTGTCATGTTTACAAACTCCCTACTTCACAAATCTAACATTATAATCTCCTCCTGGGAGTTATTTTCTTTTAATTGTTTATTCAATGAGTCTGGACGACTGAAGCGATTACGTATCCCATTTGTACGTGGACTCCAACAGCTCAGATTTAGTTTGCGATCTTTGGCCCATGTCCGTGTTTTCTTGATCTTTAACCACAGCAACATTGACATCTTCCGACACGTCATGTGCGAACTGACAACTTATGTCTCAATACCGTCCGCTTAGTGTATACTGTTACTCCGTCTGGCGATAATCAAAAAGTAAATGCGGCAAGTTTGCTCTGTACAAACAGAAGTCAATGTTGTTTCAAAAAAATAGGTCGAGCTATCAGGTAAAATTAAGGAGTGACAAATTAGAACAAGATGTGAAAATAAAACCTTGAACTATGAAACCAAACCAACGTCAAGGTACGGGTAAGAAAAAGGAAAAGGAATGGCACAGAAAAAAGTTAAAAGGATGGCACAGGAAAATGTAATGATCGAAGATTGTCTCGTCACATTGTTATCAATTTTGAGTAAATTTTTTAATGCCCTGTAACTGATTGACAATGGCGACAGTAAAAAAAAAAAAAAGTTAATTGTGTGTTGGAAAATCTAACTGAATGATATGTCACAAAATCCGAAAAAATAGAACTGTTTTCGTGTTAAAACTTGATAAATTACATTTTAAAATGCCGTTTACAGTGTTACAGTTTGTCACGAAATAAAATCGCCTTCTTCTCTCTTCTTAAATCTTTTCTCATACTAGTTCACTCATTCTCTCTTTTTTCTCTAGAAAATCCACCAGTTGTCTAAAATCTAAGTTCTCTCTTTCTTCCGAAAGAAATACCTCTCTCTTTGTTCACTGTTTTACTGGCATAAGTCTTTCAGACTTCGCCGTGAACTTCTGACCGCTGTACTACTTAACATGGGTTTTTCCTGGGAATAATTACAATTCTAGCAAACAGGTATTGTCATGTGACATTTGACCTCAGCAACCAGCGAGGAGTTAATTTAAAATAACACCTCGCTTGGTATCAGAATGCCAAGTACCAGTGTTTGTGTGTTTGGGATGGGACAAGGCGGCAACAAGAGGTCAGATCCCCCACCCCTCTCATCTAAAGTAGGCAGAATAAACCCTCCAAAAACTTTGTGGTGAATTTGGAAGAATCATTCTAGAAGCTTCAGCCTAGCAGGGCAGGCCATACCACGAAACATCAACTAGTTGTCATGTCAAGGGAAGTACAGAGGAGAACTGTCCATTTAAAACAGCATTTTGGTTCAGTTGAGCGAGTAAGTGGTCTAATATTGTTAATTTGAATAACTTGAATAATAATCATGTTTGTCTACAGCATTTTATTTCAGTATCTTTTGTAAGACTAAGTTCTAAATGTACTTTCGTCTTCATTGGACAGTAATTAATGTTCCTTGATTGTGTACATGAGACTACTGAACTATTTCTACTGTATGGTTTCAGCTATGATTATCTTTGTTGTATTTTAATCCTGAACTGATTTCTGAACTATCATTGTCATGTTTTAATGTGTTTATATGCTAGGATCCTGAGCTCTGATTATCCTATCAGGTTGTATGAATGTGTATACCATAAACATAGAAATATGTCAGGATAGGCGACTGCACTGTAGCCATTGTTTTGAATGTAATAATTTGACTGACTGTAAGCCAATGGTTCTCAAGGCTGAGACCAGAAACACACCCAAATAGATTTAATGCTCAAGTAGCAATAATGTAAATCAGTGGTTCTCAAGCCAAGGACACCCCAACAGGTTTTACGGCAGCATGGGAGACTATAACCCAGTGGTTCTCAAACCATTGGTACCAATGACTCCAAATTGATTTGACTGCTCTATGGGCACAAGGTAGACCAGTGGTTCTCAATCTTTTGATGATCACAGCCCCAAACTTCACAGTTGGTGAAGCTAACAGCCCATAGGTTGGAAATCACTGCGGTGAACAAGCATAGAGCTAGATATAGGTTGAGGTCCACCTGTATTCTTATAGCATCAGTTATGACGTAGTATTTAAGATGGATAATAGAAAGCACAATGTTATTGATATTAGGGATGATGTTTTAATGTTATTTCTGATGGACGATTAGCGTCCAGCAGATATGGGAAACTACATCTCTGGCAAGACCACTAATGGAGCTTCAATTGTTTGTCAGTCCAGTCCTACCAGCTTGTCGTCTACCAGGAGACCTACCGGAAGGCCCTACCTGAGTCCTATCCGGGGTCTTCCTAGTAACCATAAGCAGCGTTCACGAGGGCCGACTTAATTCATCCCAGCTGGTGATGCGCCCTGAGTCAAGAAAGAGGAAGCAGCCCCTGCCATCCGCTGAAACCATACTAGAATTACTTGCTGTGCTGGGCCTGGAGTGCTGGTACAGATTGAACCCCCTGACAACAAGACAACCTAAATCCACCAGCATCTCAGATGAGTAGTTTACAATGCCAGCAGAACCAGTACAGAATAGTTAATTAGATCCACATGATGTTAAATTTGTTCTGACATTTTTCAGAACCATTGATAGATTTGTGAACAGAGCTTATAGTTGAAAATTTTTGAACATATGTGAGAATCTATCATCATTTTTTGTAAATTTAAAATATGTGAGAATCTATCTTCATTTTTTGTAAACTTTACATAACAGAGTCTGTTGTTATTGTTCTTGTAATGTATAATTGAGTTGTATAGTTTTTAGTAATTAAAATCTACACCCTGGGGGCAGAGCCGTAATTGAATAAACACTATTGGGTCGGGATATTTTTAATGTGGCTGGGCACCAAATCTCTTTCTCAGCTTTATGTACCATACATAGTCCTTTGTCCTTTCTGAGAAAGAATTTATCGTCTAGAAAATATCCTGTTTAGTTTAATCAGAATTCTCTTTTAAGTAAGGTTTCTACTGGATTAACTCCCGAGGAGAGACAGGTTATTCAACGTGTATGTCAGAAAGACTATAATCTACATATTATCTTTTATGCGTTCATCAATTCTGTCACTCTTCTCAAAATTATCCGTCACACAGTTTATCATGTTTACATCCAAAGTTATTAACGTTTTATGTTGGACAAGGACTTTAGGGATACCAAGCATTGTATGCTGGCCGTGGGGCCTCACGGAATCGCAGACTTCACTTATATACATATGACACTATATATAAAGATTTGTTGTTGGTGTTTTTCGTGTTACTGTATGATCAATTACTTTTCCTTTAGCTTTATAATTTTAAATATATATATATATATTTCTTTTTTCTGCTGTTAAACATTCTATGGAAAAATTACCATTTGTAATAAGAAAAGTCATTCTCTTAATTAATTTTAATGTACTTAATTTAACAAGGTTATCAATAGCAGACTTTAAGGTCCACAGGGCCAAACGAAGATTGCATCTTTCTGCTATATCCTTTTGATTTCTTTCTTTTGTAAGAAGTATTTTAATCGCACTGGAATCAGATTAAATCACGTTGGAAAAGCTACGAGTGTCAATGAAAGTTTACCCTATAATTATGGACGAAGAACATATTCTTGTTCTGCCAGAGCAGGATTTCTCAATCGGGGTTCTAAGGAACTCTAGGGTTCCGCGAGAAGTTATTTGGGGTTCGTGACTGATTTAAAAAAAAAAAAGAAGTCATTTTTGAACTTTACGCGCTGGGCAATGTTAGCGCTCGCAGTGGTGGGTAGTGACCGAGCAGACTTGTATGGCAGTGCTCTGTAGGACCGTGTTTACTCTTGCACACACCATATTTTATTAACATCTCGTAAAGTAGTTATTTATGATAAGACTTTTAGGTCTACTTGAATAAGGTTAAAAAAAATCAAGTAGTAGATTCTTTAAAAAGTAACAACTTAAGGTTCTCTACCTACACTACTGACTTGCATTAGATGTCGCCGTGTGCGGAGCACAGATGTTTTTTTTTAACATTACTAATATTAAGAATAATGAAATGAGGACATAGACGGAAACTTATGTATATCAGTTAGTGGTTATGTTAAATAAAAGTGTAAGCGACGTGACGGTTGTCGCGTTTAGATAGGTTTTAGAGTTATTTATGGTCCCGCCTGGGTATAGGGGAAGGTAATAATACGTGAGAAGAAAAGATGTAAGAAATAGATTTTTCACGAGTGAATAGTTTAAGGAGAAGATCTGTCTCTGGACTGAATAGTTTCTCTAGTCCAGCCTATCTATACGACTATAATTTAGTATAAGGCAATCTTGCACCTCCCTATATTTTGAAATATAAGTTTCACTAAACACAAACACACACAGCTATTTGGCAACAAGACACACAAACGTGAAAAAAACTATGGTTAAATGGGTATGGGTCTGACCAACACACAAAGTTTAGTTCTTTTGTTATTTTTATTATCATTAAACTTTACAACATCGAATATCTAAAAGAGAAAAAATCAAATACATCAGAATTACATACAGAGAAAAATAACAGAATACCTTTGCCCTCCCCTCATTGAGAAGATAAGAACCCAACAAGTTAATAACCCCCAAGGTTAAATGTTTAGCACTAGGTTACAGTATAGACAGTAAAGGAAGAACCCAGTTCCCACTAAACGTTATCCAATAAAATTAAACAATAGTCAAACAGAGTGCAGATGATACAATGTTTCCTGTACTAAAGAAAATATTTCACTCTCTCTCTATCATACGTGGCCACACAATCTCGCTTCTTACCCTATTCTTGATGGAACAATCTGTTGGACGTAAAATCCATGAATATGTATATAAGGTCCAGAGTATTTTTCTTCCGAATTGGGCCCCAGTCCCTCCACTACTAATTAAATTTTATAAGGAGAACGCCTAATTTGGTGGTTGATTCCTGGATAAACAATGTCACCTTGAATAGTTAATGTCGAGACTCTCTGAGATATGGGGTTCACAGTAAACAGTAGGAAAACATCTGATTGCTAAGAACTGTTAATTATTGTTAATTGATGATGATGGTAACTCCTATCGGCTGGCTCTGGTGAGTGCCGATTCTGAAATAGCGTAACTCTTCTGGATAAAAATCCACTTGGATGCGACTATCAGAAGTCGGGATAATTGTTATATCTTTCACACCCCAGTGGGCTGATAAAATTGAATAAATAACTTCTGGTGTTTATAGTCCAGTTAAAATTTACTATTAAAATGTTCGTTAGTCTCTGTGGCCGGTCCTGTTCACAACTGAACTTGGAGACGCGTAAGCCAAAGGAATACAACTTTAATCCAATCAGTAAATGGAGAAAAGGCCAACATAGACCACAATGGACCAAAATACAGACCAAAATAAAGCCAATTAAAAAACCGCTGGTCGCCGTTTGATCAGGTCATGCCTAAGGATAGAGAAACATTATGAAGAAATTACTACTAATAAAATATCTACATATAAGCACACGGTGTCTCTAGCCTATTCCTATCTGGTCAGTTATCATTTAATTATCCATACGCGCACTTTAACAAATATCGCCTGTCATTAATAACTATTAGATTGTCGGCGTCTGTTTGTTAAGACGCATGATATTTAAACAACAGTCACTTTTCAAAATTTACACAAAATGCAATATAAACATGAATTCTATTCCGTCAATTATCCGTCGCCACTAGTGTATTACTTAGTCAACTAAACCGTCTCTTTCTGTGTGATAGCGGGTGGAAAAATTTATCATTACTGAACAACTGATACACAAATAGCTACGCGTTATTTTCCGCTGATTCTAACAGCTAGAAAATCACAGTGAATTTAAGACGATAAACCTTTAACACTTTAATACGCTAAGCACAAATTTATATTACCAGAAATCCAGAAATGAAATCACCACGGAACTATTAACGCATCTATTCCCAATGGTTCTAGATACCGGGTTTAGACTCTCCGAAAAATTCTGACCGACACTGATAACAGATTTTTGAGGAACCACAGTTTATATACACCATGTTGTTATGATCTCTAGAGGATGTTAATTTTCACACTCTGTTTCCTAGCGGAGAAATCAGAAACAACGTTTCCCCCGATAAAGGGTTTTCACGGTCTCTCTGCTCGCCGTTGCTAACCGACAACAAAGGCTTAAACCGTGTAACGGGCTTCCTTCTGAGATTTTCGCCGTTTTCTGGAGATCAAACGTTTCTCTCCCCTGAATGTATGAATATCAAAGGGTCGCTAGGGCAAATATTTGCCCGCGCGATTCACTACACAGAGGTTCGGTGTTTTCCACGTGCATCGGTCTGATATCTGATGATTGACAGATCCGCTCGCGTGAGAAACTCAGGTAAACAAATCGGATTTCGCTTCCTGTTATGCTGGCAGGTCGCGGAGGTTGGTAATATGTCTGTTTGTTTACATTTCAAGGAAAAGAGGCGTGGATTAAAAGTGAGTAATGCAGTCTGTCAAATATTTGACTTTGCGAACGAATCATAAATCTACAGCGTGGTCACGGAAGGATGTCGGATACTGTAGGCTATATTTCCATTATACGTCTCAACGGTACAAAGTGCAGACTTTTAGAATTCAATGTATGACAATGACGAATGAACAGTCTGTACGTAGTGACCGACAATAGTTCACGTTAGCAGTGATTCTCAAAATATAGTAAAGGTAATAGAGAAACTCCTTCAATAAGCTAGTGGTCACTATCTAAAATAGACTGAGAACCCTTCCAATGAACTCAAATCATAAACTAGTAAAGTGAGCAGAATTTAATAAAATAATATATCTTTCAACACGTACAGAATGGCGTGACAATTGGTCAGCAAAAAAAATGTAAAACAAAAGCAGTAAGCTAATTGTTGAGCACCGAGACAGAGAGCAACAGGGCAAGCAGACGGGGGTCTGACGGCGCAGTAGAACACATAGATAGTGATAGAAAATAGTAGAGTGACTTTTTGTGACTACAAGTGTGGAAAGATTTTAGCTATAGAAGTAGCAATAAGGAAGAAATCTCCCCAAGAGACCCCGCCGCCCAGCACTTCACACATTACATACTCTGTGCACGATTTCATTAGATAGGAGAGGTAATTCATGTTTATGCGTTATTGGTCGTAACTGCTCACCTAGAACACTGAACAAGAAATTGATATTAAGAGTAACGTTTTCTACAAATAGCCTACAATAAGTTTGCAAACATCAAAAAGTACAACCTCTACGTCAGACTAAGAATAACAATTACACATCAGGTTAGAAGGAGAAGGAAAACTACTGTAAATGCATCGAACTGAGCCCTACAACAGTAGGAACGAAACTCATCGTAACTAGTAAATTGAAGCGGCCAAATATTAGAGAGGAAGACAGGACAGTTCTTTCATTTTGAGAAGCTATTGAATTATGTGGATGTGAAACGTTTTTGTAAATCAGAAGATACTGTCAGAGATTTGTGAAAAGAACGTTTATCGTAAAAAAACAGGCCCTTAAAACGTTTTACTGGATTTATTTCAACACAGTTCCTGTATATTATGTGGTGACTTTTAATGCTACGTGTCGTCTACGCTTCAATTTTTATCAGTCATAACAGTAGATGTGCCTGTGATGTTTGAAGTTTTCATCCTGGTGATTTGTGATGTTAAACAGTCGTGCTTATGAACGTTTACCTAATATAAAGACTTTTATTACCTGCCAATAAAGAAAAGATACATGACCACAAAAAACGAACTCTGTAGAAACAGCTTGTGAATTAGGAGAGACCAGAACTTAACAAAGAAAAGACATAAATACCAAAGAATAAACTTGTCAACCAAAGATTTAATTTTTCTCCAACATCAAATATCAAGAAACTCCAATCAGCACCAAGAAGTAGCAGCATTCTCACCCGGAAGAACGAGTTGTCGCATAACACACAACGCTAGAGATTCCACTATATGATCAAAACACGTGCCTCGCCATCCAATGACAATTCAATACACAAAACAGTACGAAGAAACATTCTAGAACAATTGCCAAATCAACAAATGACAAATTCAACACGCTTATTAACAAACAAGCAGTGGCGCGGCTTCATCGAGTTGATATCCTTTGTGGAAGAGTAGGCCAATAAGTTGGCCAAAATAAACAGCTCCAAAGAAAAAAGCATTCTTTACTCACAAGAGCACTGAAAATTTTGATTAGATTATTGTATTTACACCCGAAAGGCAAATCGTAAAAAGCGACCAAGTTTCGTGATTTGGATGAAATTTCGGTCACTTTTGGCCGAGTGGTCTGCCCTGTCATGTTCTCTATTTTTGTCTACTCCCACTTTGTCTTATAGCTCCTAATAGCGCTATCTCTGGCTATTTCATGTCAATCTCACGTTGGACTGCCTAAATTCCACCCCATTACACGTGGACAGCGGCATCTAGCTAAAGGTCCATTTATTTTACCTTTCCTGTAGATAACGGCTAGTTCCCCGTATTCCTTGATTTACAGAGAACTCGTGGACACAGGAAAGTAACTTAACTCTTCTATACAGTAGATCACGGCTTTTCCTGTGGCTTTTCTGTCATTCCGAAATGTGTTGAGTTGAAGTCATGAGCTACAGTTTTTCCAGATTGGCTGACATTTAAAGGATCATCACATCTGGCCCCAAGCTAGGAAGAAGAATGCATTTCCTGCCATCCAAGGGGGGTTCTCCAAATATGCAAAGATAAAATACTATGCTCTGGTTCTGGGCTCTCTGTTACGTGCAGTCTTTGATATCTTACAATATTATACATTGGTATACTTGTTATGTTCGCAAATATTTTGTAAACAAAATAGTGCTTAAGGGAAAGTCATTATTGAGTTACTTCCCTTGAAAGTTGTGTCGGCTCTTTCGATCGAACTCCGCGGATGAGTCCAGTTTTCTGCGATTTATTCTTCGTTTGGGTAGTAATAGATTGTTCTTGCTTCAGAATATCTATGGCCTGAATTTATGTGTATTGTTTGTCTGAGTAGGACGAGTCTGTCTTATATCTGTATATCTTTACATATCTAAGTCGAACTATATGTTCTGTTGTCTCTAGAGAGGTCAAAGGCTATTCGGCGGATGTGTCGCTAGAGTGTGGGGTGATTTGGCTTCGTCCCGATAGGGACTGTGTTTTCTATGTCGGCTTGTCGCCGGGGAAAAAAGTGATCTCAGTATTTGTGGGGAAAGTGATAGTCGTCTAGACCTATCGTGTATGCTTTACCCCAGTGTTTATTCGTATTGCCAAGGAATGGCAGAATCATATTTCTGATACCAAGGTAATAATAGACACTCTTATGAACTCTCGTACGAAGCCACCATTTTCGATAGGTACGATTTGAATGTCTAAGAGAATATATTTGACTCGATGAAAACGACTTCGATTCCTAGCAGCACTATATTCTGTAGAATGCAGTCAATTGTTCATGATCAAATCTACAGAGCAATGAAATGTTTTATGAATGACTAACTTTAGGACAGATTCATTATCTGTATCCAAACGTGAGTGACAGCTCACGAGTGAAGCCATCTTGGAACCAAACATGTAGTGACTTTCAAGAAGAGAAAAGGGATGCCCGTATTATCGCTTGTTTAGTCCAGAGATCACTGCTACACATGAGAACCCGTTATTAGCGGCTCAATATTATTATATGGAAAAATATGTGCTGAACATTATGTTGGAGAATCGTCGCTAAACGAGATTAGGTTTAGAAGCCATCTGAAATATTGTTTATAAGCTGACGTGCTCAGTCAGTGAAGTCAGATGATATATATGTATGGGCGATACTGAGGGCTTGGCTACTGACAGTCTGTTGCGTGATAAATTCTCGCAACATCGTTTTATTTCAATATCTGTTTTATAACGCAAGGGCAACAACTGCTTGAAATTTATAGTCACTTTTCTCGGTAAGCATTTGTCTTCTCGCGTTGGTATCGAATGCAGTTAAGTTTGAGCTGTGGTCTTTTTGCGCTGGACTGCGCATGACTTGTCTTGCTTCTTTGTCGATCGGTTTCCGCCCACGACTAGTGGAGTGAGCGATTTGGAATGGCGAAAGAGATGCCTCGTTGAAGAGGGGATCTCCGCTATTTTTGTTCTGTCAGGGATGTGTAGTCCTCTTAATGGATATTTCGTTTATTCGAGATAATACCTCTAGTGTTTCCCACATGTCGGGAGGCGTGATATTTCTGTGTATTTCATGAAAGCAAGGTAAATTGACTCTTTCATTAACTCTATTGATTTTGGGTCGTGAGCGATTTCGATTCATAGCCTGTCTGCGAAAGTCGTCGTCACGAGATGTTTTTTCCCAGCTCACATGTCGCTGCATTGTACTGCATCGGTTGATGCAGGTACCAAGGACCATTACTTGCTACTTTGTTAAATGAACTAGGTTTGGAAAACCTTTATTATCTAGAGGATATTTTTGAGGACATTATTTATACTTCGGCAGACGTGTC
Source organism: Oreohelix idahoensis (assembly GCA_024509875.1). Classification (NCBI taxonomy): domain Eukaryota; kingdom Metazoa; phylum Mollusca; class Gastropoda; order Stylommatophora; family Oreohelicidae; genus Oreohelix; species Oreohelix idahoensis. The sequence continues at coordinate 208,305 of JAMPIV010010832.1, read as the reverse complement.
TGTCTTGCTGAAGTCAAACTAAGGAGAGTGAACTGATCTCATACATCTGGTTATCTCCTGGCTGTTATAGAAAAGGATGGAGTTTTCCACCTGACTACATTTACAACACTATGAAATATAACATGCATCTGACTCATCATTGTAATGCTGTCTACCGTTTATTGCTGTATTGAATGTTGCTGTGATAATGACTGTTTGATGTGCCTACACATTTGCGTAACCATTTTGTCACTGTGGCGTCCACAATAAATAATGAAGAAAAAACGTCAACGGCTGTTTCAAGACTCATTGACTTTATACGTCGTGAGTTTACTGACGTCCTATGTGGATTGCCCTGTTATTGTTGCATGAACATTGTTTTGACTGAACACATCTACACACTACACAAAACCAGACATGCGGATGCCATCCATCATCATATGGCATCACGCATCATTTGGTGGCCATAAGCTGGTTTGATTCTGGTACCAGCAAACACGGGGTCCCTTACCCACTTCATTTTCAACAAGAATTCATCAGCATCCTTCAAGAAATTAACATTCTTCAATACAGTCAACATCTTCAAAATTTTCAAAGTACTCGGCGTTGCCCGGTAAAAGTCAAATTTCAATTTTTTGACGGAAACAAGAATTTGACAGTACCCGGCGTTGTTACATGTTGCCGGATAACTCGGACTGCTGTTATCTTTTACGCAAGTCAAGCAAGTTGCTGCTGTCAAGGTTCCAGTGCTGTCGTTTTTTGAGAAGGTCAAGTGCCGGTTGAAACGGGTTGTTTTCTGAAGAAGGCCAAGTACCGATTTCCATCAACTTACTTTTGGATTAGAAGGTCAAGTGCCGAAACAACTCAACACACAGTATGTCAGAAGCTCTTGTACCATCGTGTTAGCAGTGGAAGCAGTTCAGATGTGCCATCATCGTTGGAGCTTCGCTCTTTAGGACGTTGATTGACATCCGTTTTTTCTGCTGTTCTACGATTGGAAGCCTTTAAGTTAAGTGGCCTGTTTGTATGTAAACTGTGCCCTTATACTTCTGCTGAGTCTTCTGTGTATCATCTCATTCTATATGTTTTATGTTTATATGTTATTTGTATATTTATATGTTTATATTTCAGCGGGTTCTCGGTTGGGTGGTGTCTCCGTTAGATTATGCCACGTCATAGAGGTCGTCTATTGTGAGCGTTTTCTGTAAGGTTTGCAAATTTCCAATACTGGAATTTGCTAAGCGACTTCTGTTGCTATTTATGTTAGCTGTGATGACATGTTTTAATATTGTTTTCGTTATTATTTCGCATTCTTTAGTTTTGTTTTGATTTGTTTGTGTTTGTTAGCCTACTCTTGTCTATAATTTAGTTTCATACAACATTTTTGTTTATACACTGTGGTGTCATGTATTTTGTTTAATTCTATCGCAGATATCGTCACATTTTTTGTGATATTTCATTAATTTCTGCTTTATTTTTAGTTGATTTCTGCGAAAGTTTTTGTATTGTTGCTGATCTTTGTTATTGTTTACATTGTTATTGTTTACATTGTTTGTATTGTTTACATTTTCAATGTTTACATTCTGCATGTGTTTACATAGTCATTGTTTACAGTTATAGTAATTAGTTAATGGGCTATGCTAATGCACTGTTACTACTATACTGATGATAAATGAATGATGAATAGTGTCGTGCACTATTGAATGAGAAGTGCACTTATGATCAAGAATTGAGTGCTGATATTTCATATACAAGTTCTTTGATTGGAGACTTGTTTCCCACAGAGACTGGGATAATATAAGGTGATGTGAATATACAAGTGCTTAATTAAGACTTGTTACACTTAGGTTTGAAATAAATTAGTTAATTATTTCAGGTTTTGGACTCATATGTTAGACAACATGTCTACATTTGAGCACTTTATTGAGCAGGGTAAATTGCTTGGGAAGACTGGTGATAAGTTAGAAGAATTTGCAACTGCTCGATATGATAAAGCAATGGAAGCTGAACAAAAGAAACTGCAGATGCAGGTGGATGAAAAAAGATTCCAAATGGAAATGGAAAAACAAAAAAGGGAATCAGAAGCTGAGGAGAGAAAACTCCAGCTACAGCTAGAAGCTGAAAGACTTCAAAAAGAGGCTGAGAATAAAAGACTTGAAAAAGAGGCTGAGAATAAAAGACTTGAAAAAGAGGCTGAGAATAAAAGACTTGAAAAAGAGGCTGAAAATAAAAGACTTGAAAAAGAAGCTGAAAATGAAAGACTTCAAAAAGAGGCTCAGGCTGAGGAAAGAAGATTACAGAGAGAGTCTGATGAGAGGAAAGAGAAAGCAAAAATGGAACATGAAGAAAAGGTCTTAGCTTTAGAGTTGGAAAAATTGAAATTGACAAGCATGAGTAATGGTAATGATTCAAACAAGGGTTCATCTTCTGGTAAGGCTAATAATGATACTTTTAAGATTAAGTTACCAACATTTAGTCCTTCCAGCGATGACATAATGTTCTATCTGGACAGATTTGAACAAGCATGTACAGCTCATAACATAGACAAAGCAAAATATGTTTATCAGTTATCAGGGATACTGACAGGTAAAGCTCTAAGTATATTAAATATGGTGGATGAACCTGACAAGAACAATTATGAGGTTGTCAGGGCCGCTTTGTTAAAGAAATATCAGCTTAACGAAGACGGCTATCGTCTACAATTTAAAAAACATGTTACCTGAAAATGGAGTTGAATTCTCCGAGTTTATTGCAAGAATACGCATTACTTTCTCACGATGGGTTGAACTATCTAAGACGGAAAAAACTTATGAAGGACTTATGGACTTAATACTTAGAGACAAAGTCATGTCGTCTGTCAATGAGTCTTTCCTTGCTTTCCTTCATGAACGTAAACCTAAAACAATAAAAGAAATGGAAGATTTCTGTTGCCAATACGTAACTGCGCACCCACACATAACCATGGGTAACTCTAAGGTGAAAGAAGGTTTACCAGTTGCTTCGGCAGCTCCGTATGGTCAAAACTTTGCTCGTAGATCCCAACAAAATTTTGATAGAAAGAGTAGCGGTAATTTCTGTCAAAATCATGGAAATCAATTTCATGGTGATTCTTCTTCGAAGAATTGGAGACAACCTGATAGTACTCGTTACTATCACCCTAATAATTATAAGCATTTCAAAAGAGGATATGGTAATAGAGGTTATTCCTGCCGAAGACCTCAAAACCAAACAAATAGATGTTCGCATCAATGTGAACATGATAGTAATCGTGGAAACTGGAATTCGAACCAGTATAACAATTACAATAGAGACAATAATAACTGCAGAGATAATAATAACTCTGATAACTTCAGAGGTAATAATAGTCGGGGTAGATCTCAACACAAAAAAAAGAGATATCAGCAGGCTAATGCTGTACAACAGGAAACTGAGGCAGCCTGTAATCATGTTGTTGATAGTAAAAACTTTGACGCTGTCACTAGTTCTGCTTTTGACTTTGAGAGAGCAAACAAATGTCCCCAATGCAGTACTTTATTCGAACCGGGTACCATAACTACTTTGAGTTGTGGTCACCCACTTCCCGCTCTTCCTGCTGCTGTTGCGCATGACGGGAGGGGTTCTTTAATTCTACATAAGGGTCTTGTTAATGATACTCCGGTCTCACTACTTTTCGATTCCGGATGCACCACTATTGGTGTTAGACAATCGCTTGTAGATCCATCTTGTGCTACAGGAAGGGTTATTAAATGTGTCACATTTGGCGGCACTCTAGAAAAATATCCTACTGCTGTAATTCGCATTGCCACTCCTTTCTTTACTGGAGATGTGCATGCTTGTCTCTTACCTAATCCTATTGCGGACCTTATTATTGGTCGTATTCACGGAGTTAGGGAGTGTACCCCACAGCAGATTGCTGCTTGGGAAGATAATAACATGCAAGCTACAAATGCAGTAGTTACAAGAGCACAAGCTCTACAAACACCCGAAACTTCACTGAATAGTGATAATGAAGTTGATAGCCAAGATAGTCACTTAGTAATCACTCGTGACTCTTTCATAAAATTGCAAGAAGAAGATTCTTCTTTAAAAAAATTCTTCGTTCTTGCGAAGAAAGGTGATCCGAATCAGGATACAAATAGAAAATCTTGGATTGCAATGAGAAACGGCGTACTTGTACGTATGGTACAAGATTCGGCTACGTCGGCACATTCGCAAATTCTTGTTCCCAAGAGCATGAGAGTCCAAATATTGCAACATGCTCATGACTCGCAATGTGCTGGACATATGGGTTTTGCCCGTACGAAGTCGAGAGTCCTTGCGGCTTTCTTTTGGCCTTTTGTCAATAAGGACATTCGTATTTACTGCCGATCATGCAAGGTATGTCAGGAGGTCAAATCTAGAGGACCACGACATGCTGCGCCTATCCAGGCTGCTGACATTCCTATTCGGCCGTTTCAGAAAATGGCCATAGATATTATTGGCCCTTTTAAGGTCAAGTCGGCCAGGGGACATCAGTGTATCCTTACATGTGTCGATATGTGCACACGTTGGCCAGAGGCTATTCCTCTTAAGAGCATATCTACTACAGATATCGCAGATGCTCTTTGGTTGATTTTTTCTCGCTTGGGGTTCCCCAGAGAAATATTGTCAGACCATGGCACTCAACTCATATCTGACACTATGTCACAGGTAATGTCTACCTTACATATTGAACGATCTCTCAGTAGTATCTACCATCCTATGTCTAATGGGTTAGTTGAGCGTCTGAATAGAACGCTCAAGACTTTGCTTGGTAAGATAACTGAAGATCATCCTCAAGATTGGGACAGGGTTTTACCCGCGGCTCTCTTTGCCTATAGAGAAGTCCCTAATGAACACACAGGATTTTCTCCCTTCGAACTTGTCTTTGGCGCGCGCCCACGCGGCCCTATGTCTTTATTACACGATCTCATCACTGCCGATGATATTAGCGATGAAACTCAATCCTCATATGAGTATGTCATTGCTCTTAGACAAAAGATCATTGAGGCATGTAAGCTAGCAACTGCTTCATCAGAAATTGCTAAAGAGAAGGCAAGGCAGTTTGCTAACAAGAATAGATGTCTACGACAACTTTGTCCAGGTGACAAAGCATTCGTCCTACTCCCCAGTAGGGAAAATAGACTTCTTATTGCATGGAAAGGTCCGTATGCAATAGTCTCTCGGATTCCCGATGTTGACTATGTGGTCGATATTGATGGAAAGCATAAAACTTTCCACATAAACATGCTTTCGGAATTTCACGAACGTCCGGACTATTTGCTGCCTATTTTCCAGGCAACGGATGATGCTCCTGCACCTCACGGTCATTATTCATCCCTGTCTGTCATTCAGGATGAGGAAGCTACCTTCTCTGATGTCAACCTTCCCCTTCCAGTGGTTCCATTACATTCCACGGAATCTTGGAAAAACGTTTCTGTTTCTCCTAATCTTTCTGGTGACGAACATCGACGAGACTTGTCGATGTTACAAACATTTCAGGATGTTCTCACTGACATTCCTGGACACACAGATGTCATAGAACATGACATAATTCTTACCGACAATAATCCAATTAGGGTTAGGCCGTATCCTATTCCTATACACTTTCAGTCGCAAGTGGAAAAGGAATTGGATGAAATGATTCAATTAAATATAATTGAACCATCGACTTCACCATATTCTTCTTCCATGGTTATTGTCCGGAAGAAGGATAAGAACATACGAATTTGCGTTGATTATCGCAAATTGAATCAGGTCACAAAGTTCGACGCTGAACCGATGCCTTTGTTAGAAGATCTACTGATTAGACTTTCTAATTCTAGATTCTTCACTAAACTTGACTTGTCTAAAGGTTATTGGCAAGTGCCTTTAGCAGAGCATGCCAAACCTCTTACTGCTTTTTCTACACCTAGGGGTCTATTTCAATGGAATGTTATGCCTTTTGGTCTCATGAACGCCCCTGCCACTTTCGTTCGCATGATGCGTCGAATTCTGTCACATCGTTCGGATGTCATCGCATACTTAGATGACATCTGTCTCTTCAGTGATACCTGGGAAGATCACTATTTAGGGTTATATGACTTACTGTCCACTCTACGTGAGAATAATTTGACAGCAAAACCTTCTAAAGCTTTTGTTGGTTTTGGTGAAATCTCTTTCCTGGGTCATCGTGTTGGTCATGGTCTCTTGAAGACAGAAGACCACAATACTTCCAAAATACTGAACATCTCTGTTCCTAAAACGAAGAAACAAGTTAGGAGTCTCTTAGGTTTAATTCAATTTTATGGGAGATTTATTCCAAATTTATCTTCGATCATGGCACCTCTATCAACATTGTTGAAGAAAGGTTCGCCTAATCTGGTCCGTTGGTCTGAAGAATGCCAATCTTCACTAGACCAAATCAAGAATATATTTTCTTCTCCTCCCATCTTAAGATTACCTACTCTTGATAGGACTTTTGTTCTTCGGAGTGATGCTTCATCCACTGGGATTGGAGCAGCACTGATGCAAGAATATGCAAATACTCTGCATCCTGTTATGTACATTTCTAGAAAACTAAATGCGGCAGAGAGGAACTACTCGGTTTTAGACCGTGAGTTGTTAGCGATGGTTTGGTCAATTCTAAAGCTACAAAGATTCCTCCTGGGCGCACATTTCATTCTAGAGACTGATCAGAAAGCTCTTACAGCTATTCAGACTAAGAATTTGAAGAGTTCGAGATCCACTCGATATGCTATAGCTCTTCAACCTTTTCACTTCACGGTACGAGCTATCCGTGGTGCGGATAATGTGATGGCTGACATTTTGTCTAGATGCCCACATGACTCCAACTAATACTTCTGTCCTATATTTCCATATATTACAGAGTCATAACACACCTATATTTCTACAATAGATTAGCACATCTGTACTTACTTTATATGTACACACTATCGTGCTTTGTTGTCATCTTCTTCTGTTCGTTTTTTAAATGATAGAGGAGGACTGAGTAGTTAATATAAGGGCCGTTAGTTTACTAAACAGCCACAATTATTAATAATGTATTGTACCTTATGAAGCATATTAGTTATTAATTAGCATTATATTGCTTGTACTTTCTCAGAATGTCATTGTTGAGCTGAGGACTTACCTTACGAGTTCTAGATTGTGTACTTACCCTCGGAATACCAGAGCATATGTCCTGGATCGTCATGTAGTTTAACTTTACTATGTACTTATGTCATTACATGTCAAAGAATGTACTATCTAAATTTTCCTATCAGATTTGTACATCCATTTTTAAAGACAATATTAGAGTATGCTGTTTAATGATGATTATAGTAACTTGCATACGTATATTGTGTTTACATGCTAACGTGATGTGTGTTGGTGACACCTCCCCGATGTGAATATTTTTTGAGACATATTTATTTTTCTGTTGAGGTATATCCTCACCAGACACTCTATAATTAGCCTATTGTTTGGCAATTTAGTTAATTATCAGCGCATAATTCGTGCGTTTTGAGCCGCTTATCGCTTGCTCTTTGATATTGAAAAAAAAAATATGTTCCACATTTTTTTTTTATCGGGAGGAGGTGGTGATATGTTGCGTGATAAATTCTCGCAACATCGTTTTATTTCAATATCTGTTTTATAACGCAAGGGCAACAACTGCTTGAAATTTATAGTCACTTTTCTCGGTAAGCATTTGTCTTCTCGCGTTGGTATCGAATGCAGTTAAGTTTGAGCTGTGGTCGTTTTGCGCTGGACTGCGCATGACTTGTCTTGCTTCTTTGTCGATCGGTTTCCGCCCACCACTAGTGGGAGTGAGCGATTTGGAATGGCGAAAGAGATGCCTCGTTGAAGAGGGGATCTCCGCTATTTTTGTTCTGTCAGGGATGTGTAGTCCTCTTAATGGATATTTCGTTTATTCGAGATAATACCTCTAGTGTTTCCCACATGTCGGGAGGCGTGATATTTCTGTGTATTTCATGAAAGCAAGGTAAATTGACTCTTTCATTAACTCTATTGATTTTGGGTCGTGAGCGATTTCGATTCATAGCCTGTCTGCGAAAGTCGTCGTCACGAGATGTTTTCCTAGCTCACATGTCGCTGCATTGTACTGCATCGGTTGATGCAGGTACCAAGGACCATTACTTGCTACTTTGTTAAATGAACTAGGTTTGGAAAACCTTTATTATCTAGAGGATATTTTTGAGGACATTATTTATACTTCGGCAGACGTGTCTGTCTTGCTGAAGTCAAACTAAGGAGAGTGAACTGATCTCATACATCTGGTTATCTCCTGGCTGTTATAGAAAAGGATGGAGTTTTCCACCTGACTACATTTACAGCACTATGAAATATAACATGCATCTGACTCATCATTGTAATGCTGTCTACCGTTTATTGCTGTATTGAATGTTGCTGTGATAATGACTGTTTGATGTGCCTACACATTTGCGTAACCATTTTGTCACTGTGGCGTCCACAATAAATAATGAAGAAAAACGTCAACGGCTGTTTCAAGACTCATTGACTTTATACGTCGTGAGTTTACTGACGTCCTATGTGGATTGCCCTGTTATTGTTGCATGAACATTGTTTTGACTGAACACATCTACACACTACACAAAACCAGACATGCGGATGCCATCCATCATCATATGGCATCACGCATCACAGTCCTTTATACTATTATTCTACATGAGTGCCCATGTAACATTGCAAGACCATTTATCCACTGTACCATGATGTATTATGCCAACCTGTGATTTGTCACTATCTGTGCTGTCGAGTGTGTACGTCCAATTAAACTTTAGTAAAGGTACACAGTCGTTGGTGTCGATGACTTCCAGCCATACATGAGTGTAAGAAAAGAACATTTGTCAACACCACGAACCCTTCCTATCATTCGCACATTATACACTCCATCTATGTCTACATCCCACTGCGTAGGTCAAGTTGACATTCCATACACTACAGTGGAACAAACAACACCATAGAGATCTTATCAACTGATGATGATGATGATGTCTGCTTCCATCCACTTATATCTATCTTTTGGTGGATATCATTAACGGGAATAAAATAAAAACTTTATCAACTGGTGGACCAGCTTTCTGGGTTTGACCTCGCAGAAGTTCAGAAGTCAACAGAGTACCGATACCAGACCGTTTCCTGTGGCTGATACGACACACTTGCAGTATTGGTTTGCTCTTTGTCAACACTTCGTCACGTGACCTGTCAAGTGAATGCAGTATGTAGGTCAGCGTTGTTGACATTTTTACATTAGACATTACAGAGTTTCACGGAACAGTTGGATCAATTCTTGTAATATTAACAGGAAGACAGTATTAGTGAACTAAGAAGTCCTATTTTCATCGATGGATCTTCTTGTTTTCTGTATATGAACTTTAATATTTAAGGCCAGAATGTTTAATTGAATAAAGTGGCAGTTTGTTTATTTTCATAAAAATAACTTTGCCATTACTGTAAAACTGAGCCTATTTTGCAACACATACTATCATACACATAATTTATATATATTTATGTTTACATGTTATTTGTTTGTATAGTATGTTAGTTTCTATGTCAGCGGGTTGTGTTTAAGGTTGGGCGGCGTCCTCACAACAGAATATCCCACGTCATAGAGGGTCCGTTGTGGGCGTTTTCTATAGGTGCAATTTTCTTGATTGAAAATTTGCTGCGACAACTGTTGCTTTTGTGTTAGCTGTGAAGTCTGTAATTATTGTTATTTTTGTAATATTTCTTTGTTCTTTAGTTTTGTTTTGATTTGTTTGTAATTTGTTGGTCTAACCTTTTCTATCTTTCAGTTCTATTCACAATTTATATTCATATATTGTGACGTCATTTGTGTTGTTATTCTTTGCAGATTCAGTGATTATTTTCATTGATTTCCCTATTTGATTTATTTTGATTTCTGCAAACGTTCTTGTATTGTCAGTCCTATTTGTACTTTATGTATTCTGTTGGTTGACATATGTTTTATATAGGTATATTTCATAAGACACAATTGCCTGTGCACTGCACTTGGATTATGGTATAAACCAGTACCTGATTATTATTACTATTATACAAGACCTTATTAAAGGCTTGTGACCCACAGATATTGGGATAGTATACTGATTAATCAAGTCATTGAGAACTTGTGGTATTATTATTGGTTCAGGTGATTAGTATTATTGTTAGACATCATGTCTACATTAGAATACTTCATTACACAAGGGAAAGCCCTTGATAAGACTGGTCAACAATTAGAACAATGGGCTGTTGCTCAATATGACAAAGCATTAGCTGCAGAAGAAAGAAAAACTATGGCTGAAGAGAAAAGATTAGAAAGAGAAGCTGAGGCTGCTGCTGAACAAAAGAAATTGCAGATGCAGGTGGAGGAAAGGAGATTTGAAGCTGCAGCTGAACAAAAAAAATTAGAAAGAGAAGCTGCTGCTGAACAAAAAAGATTAGACAGTGAAGCTGAACAAAAAAGATTAGACAGGGAAGCTGAACAAAAAAGATTAGACAGGGAGGCTGAACAAAAAAGATTAGATGCTGAAGAGAAAAAAGCAATAAGAGAACATGAATTTGAGTTAGAGAAATTGAGATTGACAAGTATGAGTAATGTTAATCAGGCATCTAGTGGTAATGGTAAACCTTCTACTTACAAGGTTAAGGTTCCACCGTTCAATCAGTCCAGTGACGATATTACATTCTGGCTGGATAGATTTGAACGTTCTTGTCGTACACATAATGTGGATAAATCACAATACGCTAATCAATTATCAGAAAACTTGAAAGGTGAATCTTTGACTAGATTATGCCTTGTAGGAGAAGCAGATAAGGATAATTATGATGTCATTAGGGCGGCTTTGATAAAAAAAATATCAGCTAAGTGAGGAAGGCTATCGCCTTTTATTTAAAACGATGGTGCCTGAGACGGGTGTAGAATTCTCAGAATTCACTGCAAAGGCACGTCTCACAGTTGATCGTTGGATTGAGCTTTCCAAAACAGAAAAAACGTATGAAGGACTTATGGATTTGTTGCTCAGAGATAAGATTATGTCATGTGTGAACAAACCTTTCCTTGAATTTATACATGAGCGTAAACCCAAATCTCTAAAAGAAATGGAAGAATATTGTTCCCAATATGTCACTGCACACCCCGACGTGACTTTTGGCAACACTAAGATTAAGGAGAGTATGCCAGTTGCTTCAGCAACACCATACAATCCCAATTATTCACACAGATTTCAGGGACCTCAAAACAGATTTGATAAAAAAGGTAACCATAATAGTTATCAAAACCAAGGTAACCAATCATTTCAGGGTTCTTCTTCAAAGAACTGGAGACGAGCTGATAGCTCTCGACACAGGGGTGGTCATAATTATAGGAATTTCCGTAGAGGAAGTAATTATAGAAACTATCAGGGTTATCCGTCTTGGAGTCAACAAGATCATAATTACAGAGATACTCATTATAATGAATATGATAATGGTAACCAAGGGAACTATGACTCAAACCCAAATAGGGGTTACAATAGAGGTAACAATAACTACAGAGGTGATAATAACCGAGGTAGATCTCAATACAAAAGACATAAACCACATTTTCAGGCAAACTCTGCACAACAAGAGTCCAATGAAGCCTATAAACAGAGTAAAGATAATAATGATGCTAGTAATATGGCATGTGCCGCTTTTGATTTTGGGAGAGCATCTCAGTGCCCCCAATGCAAAACGTTATTTGAGCCAACCACAGTGTCTACTTTAAGCTGTGGCCATCCTCTTCCTGCTCTTCCGGCATCAGTCGCGCATGATGGAAGAGGTTCTCTTGTCTTACATAAGGGTTTAGTGAATAACAATCCAGTCTCTGTGCTATTTGATTCTGGATGCACCACAATTGGTGTTAGGCAGTCACTCGTAGATCCTTCCCGTGCCACTGGACAAGTAGTCAAATGTGTAACATTTGGCGGCACATTAGAGAAATACTCTACTGCTATCATTAGGATTGCTACTCCTTTCTTTACAGGAGATGTACACGCATGTCTTCTTCCGAATCCGATCGCTGACCTCATCATCGGTCGCATTCACGGAGTCAGAGAATGCACTCCGCAACGAATTTCCACGTGGGAAAGGCAAAACATGCAGATTGCTAACGCTGTAGTCACTAGAGCTCAGGCTCTTAATATGCCTCAAACTTCATCTACTGAAGATAATGAAGTGCATAACCAAGATAATCCCTTGGTAATTTCTCGTGACTCGTTTATAAAACAGCAAGAAGATGATCCCACTCTGAAGAAATTCTTCATTCTTGCAACTAAAGGTGATCCGAATAAAGACACAAGTCGTAAATCGTGGATTACAAAGAAGAATGGCGTACTTGTACGTATGGTTCAAGACTCCATTACGTCAAGTCATTCTCAAATCCTGGTTCCCAAGAATTTGAGAGTTAAAATTTTGCAGCACGCTCACGACTCTCAGTGTGCTGGACACATGGGTTTTTCCCGTACTAAGTCAAGAGTCCTTGCGGCTTTCTTTTGGCCATTGGTAAACAAGGACATACGGATTTATTGTCGATCTTGTAAAGTATGTCAGGAAGTTAAATCCAAAGGTCCACGGCATGCTGCACCCATTCAGGCGGCGGACATTCCTATTCGGCCGTTCCAAAAAATGGCCATAGACATAATTGGTCCATTTAAGATCAAGTCTGCCAGAGGACATCAGTTTATCTTGACGTGTGTTGATATGTGCACACGTTGGCCAGAGGCTATTCCTCTGAAGAGCATTACTACTGCTGATATTGCAGATGCTCTTTGGCTTATATTTTCTCGTCTGGGGTTCCCCGGAGAGATATTGTCAGACCATGGCACCCAACTAATATCAGATACCATGTCTCAAGTAATGTCTACTCTGCAGATAGATAGATCTTTAAGTAGTATCTACCATCCAATGTCTAATGGTATGGTCGAACGCCTTAATAGAACACTTAAAAACTTACTGGGGAAGATAACTGAGGATCATCCTCAAGACTGGGACAGAGTTTTACCTGCGGCCCTCTTCGCTTACAGAGAGGTACCCAATGAACATACAGGATTTTCTCCCTTTGAACTCGTCTTTGGCGCGCGTCCGCGTGGCCCTATGTCGTTGCTTCACGATCTCATTACATCTGACAATATTGACGATGACACAAAGTCATCCTACGAATATGTCATCGCGTTGAGACAAAAGATTATCGAAGCATGCAAATTAGCAACTTCTTCTTCTGAATTTGCGAAACAGAAGGCAAGGCAATTTGCCAATAAGAAGAGATGCTTACGACAACTTTGTCCTGGTGACAAAGCATTTGTATTACTACCTTGTAGGGAAAACAGATTACTTATTTCTTGGAAAGGTCCGTACGATATAATATCGAAAATTTCCGATGTCGACTATATTGTCGATATTGATGGGAAGCATAAAACCTTCCACATCAATATGCTTACGGAATTCCATGAACGTCCGGATTATTTGCAACCCATTTTCCAAGCAACGGACAATTCTCCAGTACCACATGGTCATTACTCATCACTGTCCGTGATACAGGATGAGGAAACAAGTTTTTCAGATGTAAATCTTCCTCTTCCAATGATCCCACTTCATTCTAGTGAATCATGGAAGAACGTTACTGTCTCTCCTGATTTGTCTCTAGGAGAACAGCGACAAGTTTCAACTATGTTGCAAACATTTCAGGATGTACTCACTGACATCCCTGGACAAACGCATGTCATTGAACATGACATTGTTCTAACTGACCATACTCCTATTAGGGTTAGACCTTATCCTATACCTATACATTTTCAAGCACAGGTCGAGAAAGAGTTGGATGAGATGATAGATTTGAAAATAATCGAACCATCCACCTCTGCATATTCTTCGCCGATGGTTATTGTTCGTAAAAAAGACAATAACATACGTCTTTGCGTTGACTATCGAAAATTGAATCAAGTAACGAAGTTCGATGCCGAACCTATGCCTTTACTGGAAGAGCTACTTACTCGACTCTCCAAATCTCATTTTTTCACTAAACTTGATTTGTCTAAAGGATATTGGCAAGTTCCTTTATCTGAACGCGCCAAACCTCTCACGGCTTTTTCAACACCTAGAGGTTTGTTCCAATGGAATTTTATGCCTTTCGGTCTTATGAACGCACCAGCTACATTCGTACGCATGATGCGCCGAATCCTATCTTATCGGTCAGATGTCATTGCATATCTAGACGACATCTGTCTTTTCAGCGATACTTGGGAAGATCACTATTCAGGGTTAGATGAATTGCTGTCTACTTTGCGTGAGCACAACCTGACAGCGAAACCCTCTAAAGCCTATATTGGTTTTAGCGAAATTTCTTTCCTAGGCCACCGAGTTGGTCATGGTTTCCTAAAGACAGAGGACCATAATACTAGTAAGATACTTAACATCTCAATCCCTAAGACTAAAAAACAGGTGAGAAGTCTGTTAGGTCTTATTCAATTTTATGGCAGATTCATTCAGAATCTATCCTCTATCATGGCACCTCTCTCAACACTTCTAAAGAAAGGTTCGCCTAATGTGGTCCACTGGTCTCAGGAATGCCAATGCTCTCTGGATAAGATTAAAACACTGTTTTCAACACCACCTATTTTAGTGCTACCCACTAAAGATAAGACATTCGTTCTTCGTAGTGACGCTTCATCCACTGGGATTGGAGCGGCACTAATGCAAGAGTACTCTGGAACTCTGCATCCTGTAATGTATATTTCCAGAAAAACTTAATGCGGCAGAAAGGAATTATTCGGTTTTAGACCGTGAGCTATTAGCTATGGTTTGGTCGATCCTCAAACTACAGAGATTCCTTCTAGGCGCACATTTCATAGTAGAAACCGACCAAAAAGCTCTTACTGCTATACAGAGTAAGAATTTGAAGAGCTCGAGGTCTACTCGATATGCAATTGCTCTTCAACCTTTTCATTTCTCTGTGCGAGCTATTCGTGGATCAGATAATGTGATGGCAGACATTCTGTCAAGATGCCCACATGATTCCACATAACTATTAGGGCTTAGACTTCTTGATATGTCTAGTTCTATAGTAGTTCCTTTTCTATATCATGATAGATACACATTTGTAATTTAATAATATAATGATTGTATCACTACATAGCGGTTCATTGATGTTTATTCACCGCTGTGCTTTGATGATTTTTTCTTCATAAATCATAAATTTAAGATATCTAATACGAAATGATGATATGAATTTTTTAGGCATTGTGTAATTGCCAGAATTGTATTATACTTTGATGACACCTTCCTGGAAAAATATACTTGTAGAGAAATAATTTCTCTCAGTTTATGAGACACATTCTCACCAGTCGCTCCATAAGTCGACTTAGCCTCATATTAGGCGTTATAGGTATTCCTGATATTTTCATCTGCGCATTATTCATGCGTTGTGAGCCTATTGTACGTTGCTCCTAGATGTATTTCAAAAAAAAAAAAAAATGTTCCATTTTTTTTTTCCCGGGAGGTGTGGTAAGACTGTTACGTGCAGTCTTTGATATCTTACAATATTATACATTGGTATACTTGTTATGTTCGCAAATATTTTGTAAACAAAATAGTGCTTAAGGGAAAGTCATTATTGAGTTACTTCCCTTGAAAGTTGTGTCGGCTCTTTCGATCGAACTCCGCGGATGAGTCCAGTTTTCTGCGATTTATTCTTCGTTTGGGTAGTAATAGATTGTTCTTGCTTCAGAATATCTATGGCCTGAATTTATGTGTATTGTTTGTCTGAGTAGGACGAGTCTGTCTTATATCTGTATATCTTTACATATCTAAGTCGAACTATATGTTCTGTTGTCTCTAGAGAGGTCAAAGGCTATTCGGCGGATGTGTCGCTAGAGTGTGGTGTGATTTGGCTTCGTCCCGATAGGGACTGTGTTTTCTATGTCGGCTTGTCGCCGGGGAAAAAGTGATCTCAGTATTTGTGGGGAAAGTGATAGTCGTCTAGACCTATCGTGTATGCTTTACCCCAGTGTTTATTCGTATTGCCAAGGAATGGCAGAATCATATTTCTGATACCAAGGTAATAATAGACACTCTTATGAACTCTCGTACGAAGCCACCATTTTCGATAGGTACGATTTGAATGTCTAAGAGAATATATTTGACTCGATGAAAACGACTTCGATTCCTAGCAGCACTATATCCTGTAGAATGCAGTCAATTGTTCATGATCAAATCTACAGAGCAATGAAATGTTTTATGAATGACTAACTTTAGGACAGATTCATTATCTGTATCCAAACGTGAGTGACAGCTCACGAGTGAAGCCATCTTGGAACCAAACATGTAGTGACTTTCAAGAAGAGAAAAGGGATGCCCGTATTATCGCTTGTTTAGTCCAGAGATCACTGCTACACATGAGAACCCGTTATTAGCGGTTCAATATTATTATATGGAAAAATATGTGCTGAACATTATGTTGGAGAATCGTCGCTAAACGAGATTAGGTTTAGAAGCCATCTGAAATATTGTTTATAAGCTGACGTGCTCAGTCAGTGAAGTCAGATGATATATATGTATGGGCGATACTGAGGGCTTGGCTACTGACAGTCCTTTATACTATTATTCTACATGAGTGCCCATGTAACATTGCAAGACCATTTATCCACTGTACCATGATGTATTATGCCAACCTGTGATTTGTCACTATCTGTGCTGTCGAGTGTGTACGTCCAATTAAACTTTAGAAAAGGTACACAGTCGTTGGTGTCGATGACTTCCAGCCATACATGAGTGTAAGAAAAGAACATTTGTCAACACCACGAACCCTTCCTATCATTCGCACATTATACACTCCATCTATGTCTACACACCACTGCGTAGGTCAAGTTGACATTCCATACACTACAGTGGAGCAAACAACACCATAGAGATCTTATCAACTGATGATGATGATGATGTCTGCTTCCATCCACTTATATCTATCTTTTGGTGGATATCATTAACGGGAATAAAATAATAACTTTATCACTCTCCCAAGGAATTGTCACGTCCTACACAGAGCCACTTCTTAGCTCCCCTTGCCCATCATGGGCTCATAGTGAGATCCTTCTGAATGCAGCCAACCAGATAAAAAGCCAGAGTTACGTCTGGAGTTTAACTGACTCCTTCGAGCTTAGTGTGCAATGCTGGGTTCTCAACATTGTTCACCACAGGGGGAATCCCTGGAAGTGTCTGGACGATTTCAAGAGTAATTACCTTCACAAACAGGTTTACGTCCACATTTGAATAATGTAGCATTGTGCTTAGCTGGTGGTCATATAAGGATGACTCCAGATATACCTCCATGCATACTTCATCCTTCCGCCTGCATCTAGAATCTCGAACGCAGGTAGCTCGTAAGATTGCCCAGTGTTGCTTCAGATTACGTCTTTTTCCTGTATCTAAAGTCGCCAGGGAAACATTTCCCTAGACCCTTATGTCTTGTTACGTTAGATCCTTGCACACGCAAAAGCCACGCTTAAACACCTGCAGACTTTATCTTACTTTATCAGCGAGATGCCTTTATCACTCAATACCATTCTCTTGAAAATTCTGCAACTGGACAAAGTGATATTCTGCGCCAGAGCTAAATAGCAGTTGTAGTGCAGGAATTATTCTTTATTCGAGCCTTGGTCACAACGTTGTATTGTGCTTCCTGATTAGATTGCTGCTTTCAGTTGGATTACAACTTCCATGTAACAAATATTACACGGCAGTCTACGTCATACTGCCAGTTTTCAGCTATAAGGCTGCTTCGTAAATTACTTAACCACAGCCTATTGTTGAGAATGTCTATCGCTACAGCACATACGGGCTGTCGCCTTTGCCATCCAGTCATTTTCGGCAACAGTGTCCAATCCATTAAGAGCCAGTTAACTCGGAGTATACGGGCATGCCGACAGAAAGGATTCGTCGACAGCCAGTACTTATAAAGCACAGCACACATTACTCGTGCTCTCTGGAGTATAACACACTACATCGATTTCTGTTACCTACATGTAAGCAGTAGTCTTGCGTCGTGGAATATTTACCTACAGCGCATACTGCCGCCATTTGAAGTTAACCATCATCTCAGCACATACGGACTGTCGCCTTTGCCATCCAGTCATTTTCGGCAACACTGTCCGACCCATTGATAGCCGGTTACCTCTGAGTATACCGACATAACGACTGAGAGGAGTAGTCAGTTGCCAGTACTCGTCACCCGTCTTAGAGCTCAAGTCTTCACTATCCAGTATACTAGGAGCGTCAGCGGACCCTTCTGCTGGATACTCGTTTGCCAGCAGAAATCACAGGTTTGTTTTGGATATATATCCCAGTTGGTGCAACTGTGTCCGCGCTCGTTTTAATCTCCTTCACCTGCTAGTGTGGCATAGGATTTGTAACGCAGAGAGAGAGCTTATCTCCATAGCCTTTGAATATCAAATTAGGTGGAACAGTGTAGTGTTTTTCCTAGCTGAGGAAGTAACTTACCTACCAGGAGTATTTACAATACAGGAGTGACCGTTTCCTCGCGAAAGTGGGGGCCTAACTCATTTGTTAGATTATCTTGGTCATGAGAAAGTGTAAAGGTGTTGTTGGTATGGAATGAGACGTTTTACCTGACAGATTGAGTGAAGAATTTTTCTGTGATTGTGACAAATAATCACTAGCCGATCAGAACTAGTGAAGTTATTATTCTATGTTGTTATCGTAGATACTGTAATAAATATATTTATATGTTCTAAGCGGTCAGAATTCATTATATTCTAACCGTCACTTGATGTTTGCAGTTGTAATCCTTACTGTAATAGATTTTCCTATTTTACATGAGACGACGGCGAAGGGTATGACATATTAAAACATAGTCTCGAGTATGGCTGGGAAGTAGACCTTAGATATTTGATTATATCTTTCTTCTCTCTAGAAGTCATTGTAGTGGTATTGATGGTATTGTATGATGATGATGGTACTACATGTAAATTGTATGAGGCCAGCTGTGAAGGCTCCTGAGATAAAATGTAATTGAGAATTGTCAGAAGGCCTTTCTTGCTACCACTACGACCTCACACTTAATTTTTTTTTTTAATGAATGTAGCTGCGTAAAGTGTCTAGGGTTATGATGTGTACTGTGGTGTGATAGTTATAAATATACCCATAGATATTTAACAAGACTAATTAGATTAACAAGTGTTAAAATACACTGAACTAACTCACATGTGTAAAGTTTTTGATATAATTATATTACATTTATTTGTTCTGGATCAAGTTTTATTTTGACCAGAACTTGTTTTAAAAGAAGGATTTAAAATTTATAAAAATTATGCATGGAATGTTACATAATAAATGCAAAAGTGAACATATTTAAGTACTAGAATAGTTAGTTTTATTAAAATGTTCTGGTAGTCAGCTACTAGGGAGGATATTTATTGTCTGTGCTGTTGGTGTGGTCTCATCACACCTGTCTATATTGACTACACAGTGTCCAGAAAATGGTGGGAATTTTTATGGGGTATCTGCAACTAAATGGGGTTGGTGAATATCCAGCAGACCAGAGGCTCACTCATCTGGTATTTGTAGCTCTGGTGCTGAAATCAGGTGGTCCCACCTCTCCGTGCTGGCGGGCAATAATGGTGGTCTCTGTCACAAGGACTGCACAGATACACTTGTGTAAATCACCACCCGAATAGATACTGCTTCGTTGACGACAGAAACTCGCAGCTCTGCAATCAAAGTATGGGCCATGTGTCAAAATCTATTCTCTACCCACGTCTGGACACCACACTGACACAACAACCACATTATACAGACAGGTCAGATCTCTCTGACCAAACAGCACAGTTACCATGGTGGGTTTACATCCGATAGATCCTCCCAGACTATAGATTCTGAAAAATAATTATTAGTTTTCTACCCTAAAAGAGGAAAGGTAACATGTTTCCTTATTCTCAAAAACTCTTGATCTGTCTTGCATAATCCTTGCTGGTGTTTAGGTACATTGTTAGTCCCTAGACCCTGACTTGGGCGGGGGGTCTAGAGCAAAATCCCTACTTGTTTGTAAGGCTAGATTATGATATGGCAGTATCAAATCACTCGAACATGAAACAATATTCAAAATATATAAAGAAATAATTTCAATCTTACCAGATTATGAATAATTAACACAGAAGTGCTAGCAAAAACTCAGCTGAGCTGCTGGCTATAGGATGGCGTCCCTAAATTTAACTCACTGTCTTTCATATGGGAAAAAAAACCACACTTTAAAATCTGTGTCTAACACTGAACAATTATTGAAGAATGACCCCAAATGCGCTCTAAGCGCTAATGATATGATTGTCTGTGGCCAATCACTGCCGAGGTTTATTTTTAATTTCAAATTTCCTCACTAAAGTCATTTCAGTCAAGCTTCAGTCACGTATGGATGGTTATCTGTTAGTCTGTCCGTCTCTACTTGTGTTTCTACAAAATTGTGCTCGATTTTTGACCCAACCGTTCTCTCCCCTTCAAATTTTTGTTGTAAAAAGTTATATTTAGACACAGCTACCACCAATGTCCCTTCACTTCTATGCCAAGTAAATTTGAACATCTGCGTCCCCAAGGTCGTGTTTTTGTGTGCAAATAACGATATGTTAGATTCAATGCAGTCTGTGGCTGATGTAAACTACACTGTCTTTTGTCATTATTTTCAATATTATCTATCCGTCTGTAAAATTAAGACCATATTCGTTCACTGCTCAGAATAGGCCATCTGGCCAGCTAATTTTTATATTCCTAACATTAATATTAAGAAAAATTTACTTTTTAATTTTTTTGTAATTTCTTTCAGACATCTGCGTTCTTCCGCTCAAATTCAAATCAAGCGCTTGGTATCGCAAAACGTCCAATTCCGTACCTCGTGTCAATTTGGGGGACTTGAATTTTTTTTTACTTTCATCCATTTCCCCCCCCCCCCCAATTGCGTCTCTTTAGCCTTTCCAGCCCTATTTTTTTCCCTTTTTATCCTCCGTTCCCCTCCGGTCTAGCAAGTCAATTTATGGAGGGTGATGACCCGCGGTCTAGGCGATCATGTACATCAGCAGCCTACGCATTATGTTTTTATCCTTAAATGTTATCCTTGGGAGGAATTTTACCGTTGTATCTCTGTCAATTTCACTACACATCTCCCCACCTGAAAACATGCCTATGGCAAGTTCCAAAACCAGCGATACACATAGGTAAAATTACTCCTCCCGTCTGCCATCACTCTAATTTTGATCACAGGGGTGCCGACTGAGGAAATCTGCACCGACATTCAATTTGCCTGGGATATATTGGATACTAAACTGATAAGGTTGAAGCAATAAAGACCACCTCAGCAATCTTGCGTTTTCATGCTTAGCCTGAGACAAGAACACGAGAGGCTGATGATCCGTCTCCACCACAAATGTCCTACCATACAGATAGATTTGAAAATTCTTTATTGCCCAGATTAATGCTAAACATTCTTTTTCGCTTGTGGAGTATCCTTGTTCCGCCTTATTCAATTTGCGGCTTGCATAAGCGACTGGTTTCAGTTCCCCATCAGGTGAAGATGATCTTTGCAACAAAGCCCCTCCTAGTCCCACATTACTTGCATCGGTTCTTAAGACAAAGTCCTGTGTCAAATCAGGCAGTTTGAGAATAGGCTTGCTAGTGAGTGTTTCCTTTAACTCTTGGAACGCTAGTTCACATTGTGCAGTCCAAATAATTTTATCTGGAAGTCCCTTGCGAGTCAGATCAGTCAGAGGAGCACAAATGGCGTTAAAATTTTTGATGTATTTCTGATAAAATCCGCATAACGACACGAATGATCGCACGTCCTTTTTGGTTTGCGGCCTAGGTGCTCTCTGCAGTTTTTCCAAGTTCTTAGGATCAGGGGTCATATTACCTTGATATACAGTGTGCCCCAAGAATTCCAACTCTTTGCATCCAATACAACATTTTGTTGGCCTAGCAGTTAAGTTCGCCTCCCGAAGTCTATCAAACAACATCTCCAGAGCTTCAATGTGTTCTTCAAATGTCTCTGTGGCGACGAGAATATCATCCATGAAATTCGTGATACATGGGTTATTCAGGGGGTCCAACAATTTTCGCATCATCCTTGAAAACACACTCGGAGCATTTTTCAGTCCGAATGGTAGCATATTGAATTCATACTGTCCATCCGAAGTGCTAAAAGCCAAATAAGGTCTCACTTCAGGCTTCACTGGGATCTGGTAATAGCCTTTACTAAGATCCACCTTTGAAAAGTATTTTGCCTTGTTCAGTCTGGCAAATAACTGTTTTGTGTCTGGTAATGGATCCATTGTCCTTCTGTGACAGCATTCAGTTTCCTGTAATCTATGCACAGTCTGTGTTCCCCAGACGGTTTTCTCAACAAAACGACACTAGAACTAAAAGATGATTCACTGTGCGAAATAATCCCCTCCTTCAACAAATACTCTATTTCTTCCTTTAATGCCTTCTCCTTCGCGAACGGAATAGAATAGGCTCTCATACAGATTGGGTTTGAGTCTACCAGTTTCATGTCATACTGTAGCAAATTTGTATGGCCTGGTTTATCTGTTAATACATCTGTATGTTCCTCCAGAACTTGTTGAACTCTCTCCCTCTGGTTTTTAGTCAGGTGCTTACTGACTTTTACCTGTGCTGCTGTTTCACAAGGATGTAATGGGTATTCATGTGAGGTGAGTGGTTCTTTTTGCATCTGGGTTGCAATAGCCAAGGTCAATAAGGGGGTGCTTTCTGGAGTGGTCTGTCCAGATACTTCTTTAACAGGTTTACATGATAAACTTTCTCCTTCCCCTTTTTGTCAATTTTATAGTTTGTTCTAGACACCTTCTCTAGAACCGTATATGGACCTTGCCACCAATTTGTAATTTATTCTGGCTTCCGGGTAGTAGAAGCAGCACCTTCTCTCCGACTGCCAGTTCCCTGTCCTTTGCCTTCCTATTAAAATATGCTGCATGTTTCTTCCTGGCTTGTTTCAAATTATCATTTGCCAGTTTCCATCCAGCTTTCAAACGAGTGGTCAGTTCGTTCACATATTGATACGATGAGGTAACAGTCTCTTCCGCCTTCTCATCTGTCCAGGTCCTTAATAAAGCTTCTAAAGGACCTTTTATTGGCCTCCCAAATAGCAGAGTTGCGGGAGCCATCCCGGTTGAACTATGTGGTACCTCCGGTTTTTCGTGTGCCAGCTTTCTCAGGATAGAAATGAGAGTCCCGTTGAACCTCTCTACCTGGCCGTTCCCTTGTGGATGGTACGGACTACAATGAAAGTGTCTGGCTTGAAATAGCTTAAAAACTTCTTCCGTTAGTTTCCCCTTGAACTGAGAACCATTATCCGTCAAGATTTGATGCGGGAATCCTAATCGGGTAAATATTGTAAGTAGTGCCTCTGCTACATGTTTTGAATCAATTGATGGCAGGGCTACCGCCTCTCCCCACATAGAACAAGTGTCCACCAGAGTAAGGATGTAACTGTTCCTCCTCTTGGTCCGAGTGAGAGGTCCTACAATATCCACTGCAACCCTCTCAAACGGTGTTCCCACTATGGGCATTTCCCCTAGAGTTGCAGGAGCAGTCCAGTGCTTTGGAGCTACCCTTTGACATTCTGGGCAGGATTTGACATATCTTTTTATATCCTCCGTTATCCCTGGCCAGAAGTAATGACAGGCTATACGCTGTCCTGTGGCGCTGATCCCCATGTGACCACTGAAGGGAATCGCATGCCCGAGTTCCATCACTTTATCTCTATATGAAGTGGGAAGAACCAGCTGGTTGTGACCATTTGTTCCAGTTCCGGCCTTCCTGTATAAGAGTTTGTTCTTCATGAAATATTCCCCCTTGCTCGGAGGTGTGTGGCATTTGGGCAATTTTTTAAAAAAGGGCTTGAGTGTCCTATCCTCAGCCTGCGCCTTCCTCATCTCCTCTGGATGAGCATTTATAGGTTCACCTTCTTCCTCCTTCTTCTGTGACCTGGTCTGCACTGTCGCCATGATCACAGGTTTCTCGGGATTCCCCAAGAAGACGTATCTACACCCCAATATCAGAGGGTAGATTGGTTCATCTATCACTGCTGCTCTGATTTCTCCTTCCACATAGCGAGTTTTCACCTTTATCCTTGCGATGGGAAGTGTCATGAGTGGTATGTCCTTAGTCGCCCCTTGTATTTCCACTGTTTCTGTGGTATACTGACTTGGGTCCACTAGGCTAGACTTCACAACTGAATCATAATCCAAACCTGTATCATAAAGGCACCTTATGGTGACACCATTACAAATAACATCCTCACAAACTGGGGGGTGATAAGGTTCCTGTTGTCCATTAGGATTAACCTTTAATCTTTGCGTCCCCGACTTCATTGCAGCAATGTTTGAAGGTTTCCTTCTACAAAATTCGGTGTTATGGTTATCCTTCTTGCACCATTTACACCATCTTTTTCCTTGGTTCAACGGTTTCTTTCATTGAACTTTTGGTCATTGAACTGTGAGTTTCTGTCGCGATAGTCATTTCTTGGCCGCTCAAAGTTTGTCCTACCTTTATTTCCCTGCTCTCTATTATCAAATTTATTAAATTGCTGTGGAGCTTTAAAATTGTCTATGTGCTTCTTTTTAGCACCACTTACCTCTGCCTGGGCTGCCTGATACCTCTCAGCAACATTTAAAATTTCCCCCAACTTCTCTGCACCTTGTTCCATGAGAAATTTTCTCATGTCTGGAGCCATGGACTCTCTCAATTGCTCAATCATGATCATTTCTTTAAGATCTTGGGTCTTCCCCAGAGCCGTCCATTTCTCCAAATAGGTTTCTAGTCTAGAAGAGAATTGGTGGTATGTCTCCCCAGACAACAGTTTGGCATTTCTAAATTTCTTACGATAAAATTCACCATTCTTCTCGTACCTTAATAACAAAGCCTGCTTTAACATGTCATAATTGTCTTGGTCTTCCCTGTTCATTTTGGCAAATACTTCATAAGAAGTACCTCTCAATCCCTGTGATAGCTTTAAGCTCCACCTCTCTCTCTCTAACCCATATGTAGTAGCTAATAACTCAAAACGTCCTAGGTACCCCTCTATGTCATCGTCTTTTTCAACAAAATGGTCTAAATGAAACCCCATAGCTGAGTTTGAGGCTCCCACACTGGGCGTAGCATCTGAGGCAAAAGGGCTGGCACCATTTTCAGGAGCCGGGCCTTGTAATTCCAGCTCCCTTAGTCGTAATTCGTGCTCCCTTTGCAACCTTCTATCTTCTGCCTCCCTTTGCTGTCGTTTTTCTTCTGCCTCAATCTGCAGCCTCTTAATTTCTCTATCAGCCTCAATTTGTAACCTCTTCTCTCAGCTACCTTTCTATCTTCCCTTTCAATATATTTATCACATTCAGTCGTTACGTATTGAATTAAAATTTGACCATCCATCACCATCTCCTTCGCAGTGAGCACAGCAGCTGATCTAAACTTTGGTAGCTACCGCGGCTATATTTTCAGACAAATATATATAATCATACAATGCTAAGTAAATTCTTACTTCTTATGACTCTATCTATCTAACTAATTCTAACTAACCAGTTAACTAATTAATTATTACTGGCTGTGAAGATTCACCAACTTTTATCTGCAGGGACACTTTTAATTTTAAAGGAAATTTTACAATTTATTTCCCTACTTTTATTTCTCCCACCAGGAGATCTTAATATTACTGTTGGGCTAATTATCCCTGGACAAGAACCCAATATATGTAGTGGTATTGATGGTATTGTATGATGATGATGGTACTACATGTAAATTGTATGAGGCCAGCTGTGAAGGCTCCTGAGATAAAATGTAATTGAGAATTGTCAGAAGGCCTTTCTTGCTACCACTACGACCTCACACTTAATTTTTTTTTTAATGAATGTAGCTGCGTAAAGTGTCTAGGGTTATGATATGTAGTGTGGTGTAATAGGTTATAGATATACCCACAGATATTTAACAAGACTAATAATATTAATAAATGTTAAAATACACTGAACTAAGTCACGTGTGTAAAGTTTTTGATATAATTATATTACATTTATTTGTTCTGGATCAAGTTTTATTTTGACCAGAACTTGTTTTAAAAGAAGGGTTTAATATTTATAAAAAGTATGCATGGAATGTTACATAATAAATGCAAAAGTGAACATATTTAAGTACTAGAATAGTTAGTTTTATTAAAATGTTCTGGTAGTCAGCTACTAGGGAGGATATTTATTGTCTGTGCTGTTGGGGTGGTCTCATCACACCTGTCTATATTGACTACACAGTGTCCAGAAAATGGTGGGAATTTTATGGGGTATCTGCAACTAAATGGGGTTGGTGAATATCCAGCAGACCAGAGGCTCACTCATCTGGTATTTGTAGCTCTGGTGCTGAAATCAGGTGGTCCCACCTCTCCGTGCTGGCGGGCAATAATGGTGGTCTCTGTCACAAGATGCACAGATACACTTGTGTAAATCACCACCGAATAGATACTTGCTTCGTAGACGACAGAAAACTCGAGCTCTGCAATCAAAGTATGGGCCATGTGTCAAAATCTATTCTCTACCCACGTCTGGACACCACACTGACACAACAACCACATCATACAGACAGGTCAGATCTCTCTGACCAAACAGCACAGTTACCATGGTGGGTTTACATCAGATAGATCCTCCCAGACTATAGGTTCTGAAAAATAATTATTAGTTTTTTCCCCCCCCCCCTACCCTAAAAAGAGGATAGGTAAAATGTTTCCTTATTCTCAACTCTTGGTCTGTGTTGCATAATCCTTGCTTGTGTTGATGGACGTTGTTAGTCCCTTGACCCCGACTTGGGCGGGGGGTCTAGAGCAAAACCCTACTTGTTTGTAAGGCTAGATTTAGATATGGCAGTATAAAATCACTAAAACATGAAACAATATTCAAAATATAAAAAGAAATAATTTCAATCTTACCAGATTATGAATAAATAACACAGAATTGCTAGCAAAACTCAGCTGAGGCTGCTGGCTTATAGGATGGCGTCCCTAAATTTTAACTCACTGTCTTTCATATTGGGATAACACCCTCACTTTAAAAATCTGTGTCTAACACTGAACAAATTATTGAAGAATGACCCCAAAATGCGCGCTCTAAGCGCTAATGATATGATTGTCTGTGGGCCAATCACTGCCGAGGTTTATTTTTTTAATTTCAAATTTCCTCCACTAAAGTCATTTCAGTCAAGCTTCAGTCAGTATGGATGGTTATCTGTTAGTCTGTCCCGTCTCTACTTGAGTTTCTACAAAATTGTGCTCGATTTTTGACCCAACACGTTCTCTCCCTTCAAATTTTTGTTGTAAAAAAAGTTATATTTAGAACAAGCTACCCACAATGTCCCTTCACTTCTATGCCAGTAAATTTGAACATACACATGCGTCCCCAAGGGTCGTGTTTTTGTGTGCAAATAACGATTATGTTAGATTCAATGCGTCTGTGGCTGATGTAACACTACACTGTCTTTTGTCATTATCTTCAATATTATCTATCCGTCTGTTAAAAAATTAAGTACATATTCGTTCAATGCTCAGAATAGGCCGTCGGGCCAGCTAATTTTTATATTCCTAACATTAATATTAAGAAAAATTTACTTTTTAATTTTTTTTTGTAATTTTTTTCAGACATCTGCGTTCTTCCGCTCAAATTCAAATCAAGCGCTTGGTATCGCAAAACGTCCAATTCCGTACCTCGTGTCAATTTGGGGGACTTGAATTTTTTTTTAACTTTTCATCCATTCCCCCCCCCCCCCCCCCCCCCAATTGCGTCTCTTTAGCCTTTCCAGTCATATTTTTTTTTTCCTTTTTGATCCTCCGTTCCCCTCCGGTCTAGCAAGTCAAATTTATGGAGGGTGATGACCCGCGGTCTAGGCGATCATGTACATCAGCAGCCTACGCATTATGTTTTTATCCTTAAATGTTATCCTTGGGAGGAATTTTACCGTTGTATCTCTGTCAATTTCACTACAGTCATATCTCTCTCCATATTTTCATTAGTGACTTTAATTTTCTCTACTTTCACATTACTCATTCATATTCCGTCGAAACTCAGACATCCTCTGTTTCCATACACGTGACACTAAGGAAGGTTGGGCATGGGGCTGGTAACCCCATCCTGTAACACATGTTTACTACAAAAACTTTAACTTCAACATTATATTTACAATTTACTGATCACGCTAAGTTACAAAGAGCTAGAAATATAATTACATTCAGACCTGAAAACTATTGTAAGGGTTCTTCGAGGATAAAAAGGTTGAGCAAGTCTTTGCCAGAGTCATGTTGTCGTGGAGCGATTCCAAGAACTCCTCTTGACATGTCACGTCTATATCATAGACGTATGCCTTGATTGAATGCATCATTCACGCTTCAACCTTCAAATTAATCCGGTCACTGAGTCTTGTCACGTTCTCGTTTCTCACTGACATCTGATCGATTATGTGGTCTGAACTTTACGTAACAGCGGTCAGATATTCATGTCAGCATGGGTGCTTCCGGCCCAAATGTGCTAAACTGTACAGTAAATAAACAACGGTAATTAACAGGAACTCGTTGGACAGACAAGGGGACACCAGACAACAGAAAAGAAATATAAACGATAGGCTGACCGGGAATCGAACCGAGGACCATCCAACCGTCGCCAATTCCTTGCTGTGAAAGTAAATTGTGAAAGGAAGCACAACCAATTCAGAACCCCAACAAGTGCTTCATTGGCAGAGGTCATTCTCACAACACCCACACAACTACGGTGTACAGTATAAGACCCGTGAAAGATCCAGACAATTTAAAGATGCAGTCACTAATATATAACTTTTTCTATCAGCAAGTACAGACCATAACAAAGCCGAAATACTTGTGTCCAGTCATTTGCAGTGGAAGACAAACAATACAGAATAGACGGGTAGGTTCAAGTCACGGATGGGTAAACTGTTAAAAAAAAAAAAACAATGAAGGAAACCTGAGTCATGTGAACAGTAAATAAATAAAGGTAATTAACAGACACTCTTTAAACAGAAAGAAGGGCACCAGACAACAGAAAAGAAATGTAAGTGATGGGCTAAACTGGAATCGAAGTGAGAACATCCAAACGCGACATAGCCTTGTTGTGAAAGTAAATCAAGAAAGGACGCACATCCAATTTAGCACCCCAAACCGGGGAATCAGCAGTAGTCTATCTTCCCAAATGGGAACACTATCATTTCTAATATTCTTTACAAAAGAAGAAACTCAGGCTTACTCTTAGTGTATTACAGTTGCCATTAGTATTACTATTACCATTAGTATTACAATTGCCACCCCATCCCATCCCAACTAACATAATTACCGATGTATGTTACGTCGGTCGGTCTCACTCAAAATAGTAACTCGCGTCAGAAAAAAAAAGTGCGCAACGCACGTTGTGCAACTTGCGCGGCGTTGGTGTTATATAAAACAAATAATAATAATAATAATAATAAATTCTTTAAGCGCCAAACACGGCGCATAAGGCAGAAACCAGTGCTCTCCAGGTCCCAAGTGAGCGCCTGTAGTGGTATTCTGTTGTTTTGCATTCGTAGGACATGACCGATATATGACCATCGTCTTTTCCTTATATAGTCGGAGACATATTTCTGCCTAGAGTCTTCTCTTATTTGTCGATTAGTCTTGAATTCTTTCCAACTGATGTTCATGAGTTTTCTAAGACATTTGTTCTCGAATGTATTCAGCTTGTTCTCCAATGATTTTGTTATTTTCCAACTCTCACAGCCGTATGTTAACACTGAGATAACATTTGAATTAAACAGACGAAGCTTGGTATGTATATTCAATGATCGTAATTTCCAAATGTTAGATAATCTATTGAAGGCGCTAGCTGCCAAAGCAATTCTAGTATGGATTTCTCTTGTTGTGTCACCATCCTGAGTCATTTTACTGCCTAAATAATTGAAACTTTCAACTTTCTGTAGTTTTTCCCCGTTCAAGATGATATCAAAGGTCTCGTTAGAAAAGTTCATAGCTTTAGTTTTAGAGGCATTTATTTGGAGACCAATTTTAACCGAGAGATGACACAAATTATTTATTGCTTCTTGGGATTGTCTTGGTGTTGAACTTAAGAATGCTACATCATCTGCGAAATCCAGGTCCCCCAGGAATTTTCCATTTGTCCATTTTATACCCAATTGTTCATTGTGGGTATAGTTTCTCATAACCCAATCAATAGCTATTCCAAAAAGTAGTGGTGACATAATACAGCCTTGTTTCACCCCTGTTTCTACTGTAAACCATTCTGTATTCCCTTTATATTTGTTCTAACACAACATCTTGCATTGTCATATAGCGCTTTGATTATATTCACATATTTTGTTGGAAAACCATAGATTGTAAGTATCTTCCACAATGATGGGCGGTGTAGACTATCAAAGGCTTTTTGAAAATCGACGAAGGTGATAATAAGTGGCGATTGCCTTTCCACTGATTCTTCTATAATTGTTCTTAGTGTGAATATTTGATCAATACATGATCGTTTCGGCCTGAAACCCGCTTGTTCTTCTCTGATCTTTTCGTCAGCATGCAATTTAAGTCTTTCTAACATCATGCAACATAATAATTTTCCAGGTACTGATAATAGAGATATACCACGCCAGTTATTACAGTCTGATAGATCACCTTTCTTCGGTAACTTTACAATAATACTGTCTTTCCATTGTTGTGGTGGTTGTTCTTCTCTCCATACTTCATTTATAATATCTAAAATTCTCAAGAGGTTGTTGTCATTAACTGCTTTAATCATTTCCCCTGAAATTTCGTCAACTCCAGCAGCTTTAAAATTTTTTAATCTTTTAACGGCTTGTTTGATCTCGTCCAGCGTGAATTCATCGCAAGTTATTGGCAAGGTGGTTGTGGATGTTTCATTATTAAAATCAGGTGTTACTGTTGGTGGTGGTCTGTTTAGCACCTCCATGAAGTGCTCAGCCCATCTCTTCATTTGTTCTTTTTCTGTTGGTATTGAATTCCCTAATTTACCTTTAACAGGTGTTTCCATAGCAGTAGGCTGGTGACATAGTTGTTTTGTAATTTGATAAAGGCACCTACTATTACCAGTTCTTGCAGCATTTTCAGCTTCTACGGCCAGTTCATTGATGAAATGTCTTTTATCTCTTCGAGTTTTTGTCTTCACTTCTTTATTTAACAAGTTATAAGTTAGTTTGCAAGATTCAACTGCATTATGTGTACTTGCCGCTAGTAGTTTAAGTTTTGCTGTTCTCAGTTGTTCCCATTTAGTATCGATTGTCTTGGTGGTGATATCGTTGTCAATTTTGCCTAAAGCATCGAAATAGTTTGGTTTTATTTATTTATTTTTTTAATCTTTCACGAAATTAGTGGCGCTCGATAAAGAAAAAGTGCGTAAAAATTGGTGTGCATGAGCCCTCACCCGATGTACAAATCATGAAAACTTGAAAGTTTTTGTTAAAACCACTTATTATCAGGGACCACTCTTTGAAAACAGTCCACGCACTTTCACACGAAATGTTGTCATCAAAGAACTTTTAAATTGAATCTAAAATAACATAATTCTCGCCGTGTGTACGTTGGTCACAGCTGAGGAAAGCAACCGTGTTGACAAATTATATTGTTTCCATTATATATACTCTCCCGAAAATAGTTACAAGCAACAAAGAAAAGCGTTCAAATGACGGTGTTCATGAACAGTTTGATTACACTGTATAATGGAAAGAAACAAAAAAAACACTCTAAGAATGTACTTCTATCTGTTCATCCGGAAACGGAAACAGCACACTATAATTAAAAACCTGTCACGTTTGACGGGTTATTGCTAGTTATTATTATAACTGCCATTAGTCCTACAAATATTCATTTTACAGCAGTCTACACACACACAGTATCGTGTACTGACATCAGAATACGTTTTAAATTCTTTATTATCTCCCCTTCCTAGACAGCTCCATTAACCAATTGTACCATGTCTATCAAAATACTCGGGAGAATGCGCCGGTTACATTCACAGTAACACTCACAGTAACACTCACAGTAACACTCACAGTAACACTCACAGTAACACTCACAGTTACACTCACAGTAACACTCACAGTAACACTCACAGTTACACTCACAGTAACACTCACAGTTACACTCACAGTAACACTCACAGTAACACTCACAGTTACACTCACAGTAACACTCACAGTAACACTCACAGTAACACTCACAGTTACACTCACAGTAACACTCACAGTTACACTCACAGTAACACTCACAGTTACACTCACAGTTACACTCACAGTTACACTCACAGTTACACTCACAGTTACACTCACATTTACACTCACAGTTACACTCACAGTTACACTCACAGTAACACTTAAAGTTACACTCACAGTTACACTCACAGTAACACTCACAGTAACACTCACAGTTACACTCACAGTAACACTCACAGTTACACTCACAGTAACACTCACAGTTACACTCACAGTAACACTCACAGTTACACTCACAGTAACACTCACAGTAACACTCACAGTAACACTCACAGTTACACTCACAGTAACACTCACAGTTACATTCACAGTAACACTCACAGTTACACTCACAGTTACACTCACAGTAACACTCAAAGTTACACCCACAGTTACACTCACAGTAACATTCACAGTAACATTCACAGTAACACTCACAGTAACACTCACAGTTACACTCACAGTAACACTCACAGTTACACTCACAGTTACACTCACAGTTACACCCACAGTTACACTCACAGTTACACTCACAGTTACACTCACAATAACACTCACAGTTACACTCACAGTAACACTCACAGTTACACTCACAGTAACACTCACAGCAACACTCACAGTTACACTCACAGTAACACTCACAGTTACACTCACAGTAACACTCACAGTAACACTCACAGTTACACTCACAGTTACACTCACAGTAACACTCCCAGCTCGACAATGAATAATTTTCATGATGAGGTGCCAGGCTCCTGCACAACCTCATATTAGTCTGACATGCCTCTAGTACGACATACATGAGGGAGCAGTGGTCATACTTTATCTTTGTCTAATTAAAGACCACCGAATGACTTACACGGGGCAGTCATATATAGAGAATACATTAAACGCCAGGGTCCAAAGACTTTTAATAAATATTTATCTTTATGTTTGTCTAATATTTATTTACTGTTTACAGGCCTCGGGTTTCCCTTCCTTATTCGTTATAAATGTTATGCAGAGATTTAAAAAGGTGATAACTCTTGTGTGAGCGTCGAGTGGCAGGATGGTTAGAGTGTCCGCTTCTCGAGGCAAGAGTTACTGAGGTTCGAAATCTGGTAGCGTCACACTCCAGACTACTCATCTGTAAATGGGTATCTGACTCTGCTTTTGTGTTAGGGAAGTCAATGGCAAGGAAGAAGGGACTGATCACCGCACAATGAAATGCACCTGGAATAGTGAAGTTTCTCACACTTGACGGCAGTATCTCTAAGGACTACTTTTACCGTTGTTAACCCTTGTGCGAGTCATCCCTCTTAACAAACCAGGCTGAACATGACTTAAAAAAAAAAAATCCTACAAACCGTTGGCATGAGCACGTAATTATCACAGATCTTGTCTCGCACTTCGTGTAATCAGTAACTTTAATCAAAAAAGGAAGACGTGTATTTCTGAACATGAGAATTCTATTTAGGTGAGAGAGAAAAAAATACAACACTTCTACGTTGCACCGCGAAGGCTCTCTAATTTTCTTTGGCTCTCAAGTCTAATCCTTATCTATTTTAGAACTTATAGCCTAAATAAATAGAAAAAAGTCTCTGGCATTATCAAACTGTGCATTCCGCTTAGATAATGGACACCCAGCCCTTTCTTTTTCCCCTGTCCCCGTGCTCTCTTGGCTTCTGGTAAATATTCCCGTACCTCTTATTCACTACGAAAGAAAAACGGTACAATTTACTATCCATATACACATTAAAAAAAAATAAATAAATAAATAAACAAAAAGATAGTTTTCAAAACAAAAACGGGTTTGGTTGTTGTTGTTGTTTAACTAGGACTCTTCTCGCTCTTTTGCAGCCAATACCAAGTTGAAGACTCATTGACTCTTCTATACAGTTGATCACGGCTTTTCCTGTGGCTTTTCTGTCATTCCGAAATGTGTTGAGTTTAAGTCATGAGCTACAGTTTTTCCAGATTGGCTGGCATTTAAAGGATCATCACATCTGGTCCCAAGCTAGGAAGAAGAAGCGCGTGGCATACTATGTATTCCCTGCCATCCAAGGGGGGTTCTCCAAATATGCAAAGATAAAATACTATGCTCTGGTTCTGGGCTCTCCCAAGGAATTGTCACGTCCTACACAGAGCCACTTCTTAGCTCCCCTTGCCCATCATGGGCTCATAGTGAGATCCTTCTGAATGCAGCCAACCAGATAAAAAGCCAGAGTTACGTCTGGGGCTTAACTGACTCCTTCGAGCTTAGTGTGCAATGCTGGGTTCTCAACATTGTTCACCACAGGGGGAATCCCTGGAAGTGTCTGGATGATTTCAAGAGTAATTAACCTCACAAACAGGTTTACGTCCACATTTGAATAATGTAGCATTGTGCTTAGCTGGTGGTTATATAAGGATGACTCCAGATATACCTCCATGCATACTTTATTCGGTGCGTAATAGCATTTAGTTTAATATCATAATTTCATCAGAACACAGTCAAATAAATACCGAGGCCTTTACTTGTGTTTCTTGTCAATCAACAGTTTTATTCTTGGTACTTTTTTTGAAAGAGATTCATGCAAATCATATTGAGCCTCCAGTTTCTTTCTTGCTTTCGATTTGATTGAGAGCAGGGATAGACATACTCTTTCTCTAAATACCGCCCCCCACTATTATTACTATAGTATGTAAAAAGAAAAATATAGTTTATTATCAAATATTTCCAATACCCCCTTGACAAGCTTCTCTTTGACATCACTGCACATGAGGCAAAGCTCTGGGTGATCAGTCTCCCTCATCAAATGTCGAAGGGTATGAACGCTGATAGGGGTACCTCTTACCATAGGTTGGGAACCCCTGTTCTAGATGATGACAACAGAAACATTTTCCAGATAATTATGTTGTTCTATCTCTTTTCAGGGTAGGGCCCCAGAAAAAAAGGTCAGTGGATATGACCTCCAAGACTGTACATCCACTATTTTTCTCTCTCACACACACACACACACACACAAAACCTATCACTGGCAGTGAGGAATGGGGTTTTAAGATTTTATACTCATCCTATAGTATTGTAGGCAACGATTTTATACACATAATAAAGATGACTTAATAAAGAAAACGTATGAAGACATCACATGCAGAGTTCTCCACGAAGGATAACTTACAGAACCGTTTGGGACAAGAACTAGAGTGCGACAGGGATGCCTCTAGTCTCCATTTCTTTTATTACTAGCAATAAATTGGGTTATGAAAACATCGACTCCATTCAAAAGATATGGACTTTAGTGAAATCTGACCAAACAGCTTTATGATTTAGATTTTGCAGATGACTTGGCCCTTCTGTCCCATAACCGTAATTAGATGCAAGACAACATGAAAATACTCGACGACAGGCCACATCAAGTGAGTCTAAAAATGCACAGGAAAAAGACAAACGATAATGAGAATAAACATGTGACCAGTCATATATTCAGTCGTTAAATTTTCCTGTGACATCCTTGTACCCTCCCCTGTGCCATTCTTATTCTTCTTTCTCACCCGCTTCATGTTGTACTTTTTCGCGTCATATGACGATATTATCTTCACCTCGTCACCCAACCAGGCGGACCTGATCGTTTGACCTGTTTTTGTAGCCACGTTGACTTGTTTGGTTAATCGCAGGCACTAGACGGATTAAGTCTACATTTAGCGACATCCGTATTGTTTAAGCAGGACTAGTGTTGCACCGGCCGGCAAATGGTGACAAATCCAAATTAGTGTCGGAGAATGAAGATAACGAATGTTTGATTCGTGATCATAAAATGATGAAAGTTTCCATTAATCAACTTTGTCTCGGTTTTTCCTATATTGATAACAGATGGCATTTTAAGATAATGCGTTAATTTTACAAGCATAACTTGGGCCATATTTAGACATATTTCCGGGCTAGGTGGGATTTGGTAAGCAAAGATGTCCGTCGGAGGATAACAATCTTGAATATTGGAGCACGAGAAATGATAGAACACTTCTGATGAATTTAGTTGTAATAAACAACTGTGGTATAGTACAACCTTGGAAGAGATGATGAGAAGTAATAATTAGGACAGATCGGTGATAAAATGATTTCGAAAATAACATGTAAGGGGCAATACCTTAGATTGTCATGCAGTAATATTCAATATGAGGATAGGGGAGACCACTACCAAAATCAGACGCCTTACTAATGGCTGGTTCGATATTAGAATGTTAAACTAAGCTTAATTCTGATTGGGTTTCCGCTTATAACCTAGAGCATTTTAAGGTTTTAGCACTATTTTCCATCTTCGTCAACAGAGGAGATCAGATTCAGCCAAAATGAGAGCTCGTAAATAGGATTCCCTAAAGGACCCGCCACAGGATTAAAAATAGCTGCTAAGATTAGAGAGTCTAAAACTCCCATAATATTATTGAAAGCCCAAGCGTTAGGATTCTCCTCATCTGAAAATAGTTGGAAGGGTTCAGTACGGGACAACTTCATCTATCTGACCAATATCTGCATCTTAAACTAGTTGCAGTAAAAATACGGCCTTTTATGTGCAATTAAGTATGCATATTAATTCACCCAGTATTCGAGTTGTAATATGTATATTTGATCATGTTATATGTGCATTTGACTTGTACAAATTGCTTGTGGATATACAGTGCACATGGGGCTGGCAACTGCATCACATAAAATAACTTGCAAAATAAACCACCATTGATCCAGATGGTGATTGCTTCGTGCAGGTTTTGACGTGTAATGGAAAAAGAGTCTACAGTATAATCTGACAGCTTATTGCAACCTAATAGCTGCCCTCTGATTTGCTAGCTAAACAGGCATTTATACCAACTGTCTATTTCTGCATCGTGCCATTTTGTCCCGCCTTCTTTTCTTCTTACACGAGCTAACGAAATGTTTACAAACTGCGTGACCTGTCAGTCATAACGGGGAAACAAATCAGGCTGTGTATACCGCGTCCCCTCACGCGAGCATCTGTCAATCATAATAGTTCTCAGACAGGCAAGCACGTGGGAGAGACAAAAACACAGACCCTTTTGAAGTTTCGTACTCAGGGGAAGTTAGAAACCCCTGGGCTCTTTGATCTTGAGAAGCAGGCATTCTACAAGGGAACCCGTTAGCCGAACAGAAAGTCTTTTGATGACGGTCGAAAACATCGACGAAGACCGACCGGAAAGCCTTTATCTTGATACGCTTAGTTTTTGAATTATGGGTAACACCGGAACGCGAAATTAACGCATTCAGAGATCAGAGGTGATAGCTTTTAACATTTATTCTTCAGTTAGATTTTTCTCGCTAGTCAAACAAGTGAAACAAAGTAACGCGTAATGATTTCCTACCAGATATTCTATTTAAATGTTAAATTACGCCACCCGCATACCTTATACCGTAACGATGTTAACAGTATAGGCAGACGCGACCTTAATCTCTACAGGAGAGAGCTAAACCCGACGGTTTAGCTGACTGGACTTATAGGCAATAAAGCGACTGATAGGGGGAGTCTAGATTACACGTTAGGGACCCAAAGATGCAGCAAAAGAGGATGCAGTCAGCGACCCATAGCTTGACTGCTTGCGTCAGGGTCAGCGAACCAGAGCTGACCAAGACCCTACTCCACCTCCAAGTGGTGGTCCTGGAAACAGGCTGCATCACTGCAGTCTGGCTGAGAGAGTAGGGATCGAAGAGGGAAGGCAAACCCGGTCCCCAAAAATGCCGTGCTCGGATGTGTCGGCCAAAAGGCGCAGATATCGCAGCTACGGTGTAAACAGACACAACGCAACCAACGTCCTTTTCAGGACGAACGAAGAAGATTACACGTTATATTTAATTTGTGCATATTTGTCATTATAGTGTCTATTATTTTTAATACCATACGACGAACTAACAGACGCCGAAAATTTAGTAACTGTTTAATGACAGGCGATCATTGTTTAGGTAGCGCGTATGGAGAGATTAAAAAATAATTAACATTGTACGCTGAACACCGGCGCGAGCAGGGGAGGGCGAATTAACATAATTCCGACCGAACTTAGCACCAGCGGTGTCTGCTAACTGGTAGGCGTAAGGAAACACCGTGTGCCTTTTAAATTTAATCAGGACTGACGGAGTGGAGAAGAAATCGTCTTGTCCCCGTCTGTGTGTAGATATAGGATTAGCATATTTTTTATATAAATGTTTCTTGTATTCTTCGCAGACCTGATCACAAGGGTGGCCAGAGGTCTTTTTCTTTTTTCGGATTTGTTATTTCTCCTTTCCTTGGCTTGTGCGTCACCAATTTCATTTGTGAACGGGCACTCACCAGAGAGTATTGGAGGACAATAAATTTTTAACACTGGACTTACCAAACCCAGATTTATATTTTTACCAGTCACAGCAATGAACATTATTTTATCCCGACTTCTGACAGTCGTAATTAAAGGAAAGCATACCTCTCTAAATACCTACGCTGTGCAGAATCGGCGCTCTAACACAGAGTTAGCCGAAGGAAAAATCATCATCATATGAACATTATTTTTAGCAACCAGATGTTTCCTAATACTGGAAGTATTTTTTCCGTTAAAGAATGAACCTCAAGAACTCTCACAGTTTTAACTATTTGTAGTAACTCATATCCAGGAGAAGAACCATATTAGGCGTTCACCTCACTAGCTAATTTCTGGGGATGGACTAGGGCCAATTTGGATCTGCGACAACTGGAGTGACAGAATATTAAATGAAAATAGATAATATATTCATGGAGTAATTCTTTTACCAAGGGATATTAAAGACCTACCATACCAGGCAATTAGGTAAGAGTGGCCACTGTTTGAAAGAGTGTGCGAGTATTTTCTTGTTTGCGGGAAAACTATCCATATATCTGATTTGTCTAAAAGTTTGTTTATTGTACTGGGTCTCATAGAGTACCACTACTGTTCACTCTGTAATATAGTGCTAACCTTCAACCTTTGGGTTAATAATTTTTTAGGGGTTTTTTTTTCTCCATTGGGGGAGGGTTCATTTTTTCTGCTTTATTTCATATGCATGTAAATGAATCTTTGATCTTTTCCTTTAGATATTTTGATGTTGTCGAGTTTTAACAATAATAAACTACAAAGAAACTTACCTTTGTGTGTTGGTCAGACCCATACGCATTTATCCGTAGTTTTTTTTACGTTTGTGTGTCTTGTTGTCACATAATTGTGTGTGTGTCTAGAGAAACTTATTTATTCTTGATAGGGAGGTAAAAGCTGTCTTGCAACAAAGTACAGTCGTACGGATAGGCTGGAGGAGACAACCTAATCACTCCAGAGATATATCTTTCCCTCAATCTACCACCTGTGAAAAATCTATTTTCTATACCTTCTCGCGTATCTGTTGACATCCATTCTACTCAGACAGGGCAAAATAAAACAATTAACCTTCCGTATGACATAGGTTTGCTCATATAGTAACCAATAGAAGAGGTAGCCCAAGGCTCCATAGGTAGTAGGGATTGTATGAGGATAACATCATGATATATATTTATTATTCCCATTTTAAATAAGTTTTATATGTATATTTAGTATGCATAGAATGATACATTCCGCTGTTCTAAAACCCTTTCACCCGACTCGATGGGTATCTATTTAATGCTCAAGGTTGGCAGGCAAAATTCTGAGGAAGATGAAATGGTTGATGGAAGCAGAGGTCGCCTGATGCTTATATCAGGAGACCCGGCACTGGGAAACATATGGAGATCAAGAGAAATAAAGTCCAACACAAAATGAAGAATCTTTAATTCAAACTTCAAGTCAATCCTATTGTATGGCTCTGAAACATGGAGACAACAAAAAGAACAACGAAAACGCTACTGACATTCATAAGTGGGTGCTTGCGTAGAATATTAGAATATAAAGACTGAAATGGTATGACAAGGTTACCAATGTGGAACTGATGACAAGAACCAGACAAGTGCCAGTGGAACAAGAGATGAGAAGACGCTGGTGATGGATAGGACACACACTGAGGAAACCTGTTGATAGCATTACAAGACAGCCCTTGTTATGAAATCCACAGCAAAAGAGAGGCAGAGGTAGACTACTTTATACACATCCTATTGTAATGTCGACAATTCTTCTATGTGATAGGAAACTCTACACAGAGCGTTACAACAGAAGGTAGTATGATCGTCAGAAATACTCCCCCAGTCAGAATAATGTTTCGGCCGTTTTATCTCAGCTACACTCTAAGGGGGACGTGGTGGGTGTACTTGGGACATGCCTCCAAAAAGTCAGCCTCCTATTGATTTTCCGCACGTGTTGAGAGTTGAGCCTACTCCAGCACCCACTTTAGCTGCACTTTCCACATTGACTCCTGGTTTCATCCAGGACTCCTGGTGGGGGGAGGTGTCTGGCCTGTTACACCGGGTACCTAAGGATGCTCTTGGCTCTATCACCATCATCAAGTACCATGCTTAGTGGCGTAGCAGCTCATGTCTCTCAACAAGTTCGTGTCTCCAGTACAATTTATCAATTCTGTTGTTGATCTCCTTCAATGCCACGATATCAAACTGTCCAGTATTTGCTCTATTTGTCTTTCTCTTTCTCTTGTTCTTTCAATCTTACCTGCTGTTACGATATATTCCAGCTTTCCTCTTCTCATAACATGCCCAAAAAGAAGTGGATTGCTTCTTTCGAACTTGTGAAATAACTTTCCTTTGCGCATTGGCCTCTTTCAGGACATCCACATTACTCTTTTTGACTGCCCATGGTATTTTTAACATTCTTCTGTAAAACCAGATCTTACAGATCTTAGTGGTCTCTAGTGCTTTTCCTACTTTAGTGCTTGGCTCTACAAGATGAAATGCATCTGCATGACGCTTGTAACATTCGAAGCATGCAGTGACAGCTGTGTGTTACATCTCTATTGACGATTACAACACATGTCTAATCACACAACATTTCGATCTGCCGTATTGTGATGTGTGACTAGCAGCTATAATACTCTATAATAACAATGCATACTTTCATATTTTTGGACTAACAGAAACTAGACTTGATGAACACATTTCTAACCAAAAAAGCAAATTGCAAATTATGAAATTTTCCGTCGGAATCCATCAATTAGGTTTGAAACTGGCGTGGCTGCCTATGTGCACACAAGCATCAAAGCTATAAAACGCGTTAATCTCGAATGTCCTGAAGTTGAATGCATGTGGCTAGAAGTCCGCCTCCCACACACTACTCTAAATTAATTGGCTTTAAATACCGCAATCCGGATGCCAGAATGGAATGGCTAGATCAGTTCTCGGACATGATGGACAAAGTCTGGATAACTTCTTTGGAACTATTAATATTGGGAGACTTCAATATTGATGCCTTGAAGCGAAACGTTAATTGGGATAATTTGTATGCTCTGTACAACCTGAACCAGTTGATATCGCTACCAACCCGAGTCACAGACAAGTCATCAACCTGCATAGATCATCTGTATGTTACTAACACTGCTCACACCATCGAAGTCTACGTTCCCGTATGTGGTCTAAGCGATCATTACCCCATATTTTGCTCATGGACCAAAAATTGAGTTCGAATTCCTAAACTCTGTCACCATGTTATACAAGCACGAATATTCAAGAATTTTGATAGCTCCAAGTTCCTGTCTGATCTCTTAGCGACACCTTTTGATAATGTCTATGGAGTATCTGACCCGACTGAAGCCCTATAAATATGGCTGACAGCATTCACTTCAGTTCTTAACAAACATGCTCCTGTGCGTATAAAACGTGTCAAGTCAAAGATTATGCCTCCATGGATAACTTTGGAATACCTGAAAACTAGGCAACAGCGAGACCATTTCAAGAAGATTGGAGACCATTGTCGTGTGAAATTCTAATCCACATATATAAATTAAAAAGTAAATGTAAAGCCTAACAAATAACTTCCATAAAAGGAAAGAAGAATGGTAAAGAACAGTGCTGTCACAATGACTGTACTCGAAATCCCCCTTGTTTTCTCCTTCGTCTGCAAATTGTAACGTTTCACGTTGATAGTAAAAGCCTACTGCAGCATACACGCTTTCTACGATAAAACGTGTACTGCATTTCTAAGAAAAACCTTGAGATACGCAAGCTGACCTACATTTAATATTCCATTCATGTCATTTTATACACTAAGTTACCATAAACGAAAGACAGATGGAATTAGGATAGAGAGAAGGGAGGGCTGAAAGCCGAAACGCATGCCACACTAACACGCGTCTCGCTATACAATTACTACCATCACGCGTGTAAGGCCACAAGCACTAGCTTTTTTCAAATCGACAGTGATAAAAAACACTACCCATACGAGAGTTAGGTTTTAAAAACCTGAGAAATGCTTATTAGGAAATATGACATTATACTGGTTTACGTTTGAAAGCATGACAGTACACCAGACACCATAAAGTTTGGAAGTGAGGAGGTGGCAACAGCACGACTATCCTAGAAAATACATATTTTGAACGCAGCCCCTTAGCCCCATTAAATTTGTATATTTGGGTTCCTTAGGACTTGCTGACAAAGAATATGTTAAACGTTACGCAAATAGTCTAGGAATTAATAAATTATAGCCAAAAGAAATAGTGAGGGTGTCAGACAACCCCAAAATCAGAATCGCTCAGTGGCAGATTTTGACACCACCATTGTACGGGAAATAGGTCCCCATGTTAAATCCTATTTGATTGGATAGAAGTAAATGTAAGGCTAAACACGATTAGTCGAGCTATAAATACTAATTCTTTGTTGTTAGGGAAACGTGAGTAGGAGTATTTTTTTTTTTGAAAAACTGTGTAAACATGGCTCGATTGGTTAGACCCGCCAATATAGGCAATTAGGAGCGTCAGGTCAGCACCACATTTTCAAATAAACTTTCTAAAGCAACAGTGCGTTGAGATTCACCTTATATTTTTCTAAATAAAAGCCTGAGACAGTGGCAGGTCGGATTTTGTGCCTATTCATTGCCAGTCAACGTAATTCTGTATTATTTCCATGAATTGTGGTAAGCTTGAAATATTTGATATCTTTTTAATGAAAATTGAATGTAAATTGATAATTTATGTCTGTATATGTGTGTGGTTCAGTAGCGAACATGAGGCAAAGCCTATATAGTGCTCCAACCTGAACAGAAGGTGTCGGAGGAAAGTAAAACTACATGGAATTGCCAAACAGTACACTGACACCTATCTTAATGACTAGAAAGAAATAATGCTGGAATTGCAGAGGCGTAGTAACCATTAGGGAGGAGTATACTGATGTCAATTGTTTCAGATGAAGATAGCAGTTGGCCTACCGCTCTGAACTCAGTGTTTGTTATGTATTGTGTTCAGTCTGGAAATAGAGTATAAATTAGTTATGAAGTAGGAGGTACAACCTTCTTGTTTCAGGGACTGTGGTCCTAAAGTTATTGAGCAGCAACTGGTCTGAGCTTTGCTGAATCTGGAGGCTGACAGCATACTCCTGGGTCCAGATAGCGACTAGTGAGGTGTCTCCAGAACACAGGGGAGCAATCGAGCAGAGGAGTCTTTTCCTGCCGCCATCACGAAAGTTAAGCCTCTGTGGCCAGTGGAGCTCAACATTATGTGTCCCCTCAAAAATTGACATTTTAGTAAAAAAGAGGGACAATACCTTGTTTAAATTGACAGGAACTGTGAACTTTTTCCCCATACTATTTCCCAGATAAACAAACACTTGAAGTCATGATGACAAATAATAACATAGCTTGAAAAAACAAAACCAGTATTACCTCATAGTACTACTACACAACTGACACACATAGGATAATATTAATAAAATATGTCTCTACAAGGTTCATATTTATAAATTATGTATATATAAATTGTGATTACAATTAATTGTGATTCCTGGTTCACTTTGTAGTTGAATCAGGATATATATTAGTGAAAGTAATTAATACATATATATTTGAAACTTTACCAGTGACTCATTTAAGCTAGTCTTATAGAGTGTTAAATGTGTGTGAGTGTCACAGTGTTGTCAAGTGTGGTGGAATAAATTAAATTGTTTATCTGTCTGTTGTTGTTGTGACTTACACTTCATCATATACATACCCTAGACATTTAACGTAGTCATCACAAT
The DNA here is from genome assembly GCA_024509875.1 of Oreohelix idahoensis. Taxonomy (NCBI): domain Eukaryota; kingdom Metazoa; phylum Mollusca; class Gastropoda; order Stylommatophora; family Oreohelicidae; genus Oreohelix; species Oreohelix idahoensis. The sequence goes on along the minus strand of JAMPIV010010832.1, from coordinate 163,900 downwards.
ATTCCAGAATAATTCTGACTGAGGTATAATGTGGTAGCAAGTAAGGTTATCTGTAAAACACTTCACCTATTAGATACAGATACCTTCACAGCTGATCTCAGTCAGTACACTAAGTCCCCTATAAATATTTATAACATCCCACTTTACCACATATATTGGGGTCTCGCTCCCGGGATTTTGAATCTTTCCCTATTAAAAATATTGGGGGTAATTCACTTCAGGGAATAATAGAAATTAAAAAAGTATCCTTGGGTGAAAATAAATAACGTTGAGCTCTCAGTGCCTGTGGTGTCCTTGGATAAGTAATATCAGATTGTATTGTTTAGTTAAACATTATATAAATTTACCTGTTAGAAAATGGCGGACCTGGCCAAATTTCGATCTGCTGCTGTACAGACTGCGAAAGAGTTAGGAATGGACGGGCAAATTATGATTGCTTATGTCGCTGCTGAATGTGACAAATATATTGAACGGGAAGAAAGAAGATTAGAAAAAGAGGCCGAAAGAAAGTTAGAGGCTGAGGCTAAGAGGTTGCAGATTGAGGCTGACAAAGAGGCTAAAGCATTGGAAGCCGAGGAAAGAAGACAGGCTGCAGAAAGAGAAGAGAAGAAATTGACTGCAGAGAGGGAAGCAGAAAAGGAGGAGAAGAGATTACAAAGGGAACATGAGTTACGACTAAGGGAGTTTGAGTTTCAAGGCCATGCTCCTGAAAATGGTGCCAGTCCCTTTACCTCTGATGCCACTGCTAGTCAGGGAGCCTCAACCTCAGCTATGAACTTTCATTTAGATCATTTTGTTGAATAAGACGATGATATTGAGAGCTATCTAAATAGATATGAACTATTAGCTACCACATATGGGTTAGAGAGAGAAAGGTGGAGCTTAAAGTTATCTCAAGGGCTTCGTGGGGCAGCTTATGAAGTTTTTGCCAAAATGAGCAGAGGTGATCAGGAAAATTATGACATGCTAAAGCAGGCTCTTTTGTTAAGATATGAAAAGAACGCAGAATTTTATAGGAAAAAATTTAGGAATGCTAAACTACTGTCAGGTGAAACCTATCACCAGTTCTCTGCACGGTTAGAGACATACTTGGAGAAATGGACTTCTCTGGGGAAAACCCAAGATCTTAAGGAAATGGTCCTTATAGAACAATTAAGAGAGTCCATGGCTCCAGACCTGAGAAAGTTTCTCATGGAACAAGGTGCAGAGAGGCTGGGTGAGTTGCTAAATGTTGCAGAAAGGTATCAAGCGGCTCAGGCAGAGGTATCAGGTAACAAAAAGAAACAGGTGGAAAATTTTAGGGCACCACAGAACTTTAATAAAAAGAAACAGGTGGAAAATTTTAGGGCACCACAGAACTTTTGTGCTGCTAGGGGAGAGGCGGTAGCCCTGTCATCGATTGATTCTAAACATGTGGCAGAGGCATTGCTCACAATTTTCACAAGGTTAGGCTTTTCCAATCAAATCTTGACTGATAATGGCTCTCAGTTCAAGGGGAAACTAACAGAAGAAGTTTTCAGGATCTTCCAGGCCAAACACTTCCATTGTAGTGTGTACCACCCCCAAGGGAACGGCCAAGTGGAAAGATTTAATGGCACGTTGATGTCAATCCTGAGAAAGTTGGCACACGAAAAACCAGATACATGGGACCAGTACCTGCACGCCGCCCTCTTTGCTTATCGGGAGGTACCCCATAGTTCAACCGGTATGGCCCCGGCAACATTATTGTTTGGAAGGCCAATAAAAGGTCCACTCGAAGCTCTGTTAAGAACGTGGACTGACGAAAAGGCAGAGGAAAATATTACATCCTCATACCAATATGTGAATGAGCTGACCACTCGTTTAAAAACTGGCTGGAAACTTGCCAATGAAAATTTGAAACAAGCCAGGAAGAAACATGCTGCCTATTATAACAGGAAAGCTAAAGACAGAGATTTGGCTGTGGGAGAGAAGGTACTGCTTCTTCTACCCGGTAGCCAGAATAAGTTACAAATTGGATGGCAAGGTCCATATACAGTTCTAGAGAAGATGTCTAGAACCAATTATAAGATAGATAAGAAAGGGAAAGAAAAACTCTATCATGTGAATCTCCTGAAGAAATATTTGGAAAGATACATCAGGAAGAGACACACTTGTTGACCTTGTCCATTGCCATGGAGATGAAAAAGGAACCACTTTCATCATTTGAATATCCATTACACCCCTGTGAGACAGCGGCACAGGTGAAAATCAGTACACATTTAACGAAAACTCAGAAAGAGAGAGTGCAACAGGTTCTAGATAATCATACAGAGGTGTTAACAGACCGACCAGAGCATACAAACCTATTGGAATATGATATGAAGCTGATAGACCCCACACCTGTATGTATGAAACCCTATTCGATTCCTTTTGCTAAGGAGAAAGCTTTGAAGGAAGAGATAGACTATTTGTTGAAGGAAGGAATTATTTCACACAGTGAATCTTCGTATAGTTCCAGTGTTGTACTTTTAAGGAAACCCTCTGGAGAACATAGACTCTGTATAGATTACAGGAGACTGAATGCTATTACAGAAGGACAGGTGGATCCATTGCCGGATACAAATCAGTTGTTTGCCAGGCTAAATAAAGCTAAATATTTCTCAAAAGTGGACCTGAGTAAAGGATACTATCAGATTCCAGTAAAGCCTGAGGTTAGACCATACCTAGCTTTTAGTACCTCAGAAGGACACTATGAGTTTAATAGATTGCCATTTGGATTGAAGAATGCGCCTAGTGTCTTCTCTAGAATGATGAGAAAATTATTGGACCCTCTGAATAATCCATGTATCACAAATTTCATGGATGATATCCTTATAGCAACAGAAACATTTGAGGAACACATTGACTCTCTGAACATGCTGTTTAATCGACTTAGGGAAGCGAATTTAACAGCCCGACCAACCAAATGTTGCATTGGATGTAAAGAATTGGAATTCTTGGGACACACAGTTTATCAGGCAAACGTGACCCCTGACCCAAGGAATTTAGAGAAACTAAAGAAAGCCCCGAGACCACAAACCAAGAAAGACGTGAGATCCTTTGTCTCATTATGTGGTTTCTACCAAAAGTATATCAAAAACTTTAATTCCATATGTGCACCGTTAACTGATTTGACACGTAAGGGAAATACAGATCGAATTACATGGACACCACAATGTGAAATGGCTTACCAAGAATTGAAGGAAAAGCTCACAAGTAAACCTATTTTGAAATTACCTGACTGTTACGGTCTCCCGCTGTATCTTTTCTTGCTAGATGTTATTAAAAGATTCAGCACCGTTGGACGTGAGTTTATTGGGTTGCTTGTCAATATTTCAGATATTATAATTCATCTATTCTAATTCCAGTTTTCTAGTTCGAGTGCAGTTTTAAGCCATTCTGGTGTGATTAAATTATTATTATATTCAGTGTCGTTATTGTATATTAATTCTTCCACAGTGTTGGTTAGATTGTAATTAGTCTTAGTAATACCTGTGATAATCTGGACTGACCTTGCAAGGATTAATGACAGTCACAGCACAGAGTGAGAACTTGCATAATTCAGGCAACCAACAAGTTCCGTTGACGACTGAACAATTTAATATATACTTTTACACAATGGTGTAACAACATTTCACACATTTAACTTGGCTTCATCATAGTTCTAAGCTCTACACAAAGTTCCTCTCACAGACTTAGTTCGTCTGGGTTAACCGTTAAGTTTATAGCGTAATAGAGTGTGCAACCAACTCTTACCGAATCCGATCCTTAGAATTATTATTCCTTCACAATACTAGTGAGTACATTATCTGTAAATCTATAGATCCTGTCTATGTATAATTAATCAACATCTTTGGCTTGCATCGCCAGGCTTTAACCACCATATATATAAGTTCAAGGTGAACGTAATCTGCTTTGTTCGCGATTCTAATCCGGACTCTACATGGTCCTACAATCAATTTGATACGGATCCTTACGCTATCTTACACTTTCCAGTGGATCTACCGTTCCACATATATATTTAATCAGTGGCTATGCCACATATTCAAACACGATCCTTAAGTGGTTTTACCACACATTCCAACACTGCCGTTCGGCTCAATGGCCACACATAGACTAGAAAGTAACTAAGCTAGACGCGTCATACATCGATTTGCGCGATTTCTGGTCTTAATTTACTTGAGGTGTCTAGTGGTGCACGCATGTGGAATCTGGCCACAATCCACATGCCTGCAAGCCGCAAGACAGTCCTCAACATCATCCCCTCCGCTCCCAAACGTGACACTCGTGGCACGTGAGAGAGTGGTGGCGAAGATGTGCCCGACTACAATCTATGCATGTTATCTAACGTCAAAATGAAATAATGAAATTAATATTCCTAATTAGAAATAACAATTATAAAATTATGTCCCTTGTCAACATCAAGACAAGAAAGTTATCTCAATCCTGTGACGTAAAATTTCTTGATAACAAGTCCGCGAGGTTATTATCAGTTCCTGAAATCGGAATTATTGAAAAGGCGAATTCTTGTAGTAAAAGAAACCACCTGTGAATCCTTGCGTTTTTCATAGTTCTCGAAGTGATAAACGTGAGCGGACTGTGGTCTGTGTAGATAAAGAACGTTCTACCTATCAAGTACTTAGATAGTTTTTCCAAGCACCCCACCACCGCGAACAGTTCGCGCTCTCCTGTAGCGTATTTTTGTTCTGCCGGGGTAAGGTTGCGTGAGACAAACAAGCATGGATGGAGTATCCCTTCATAGCACTGAAGCAAACAACCTGCGATTCCGGAGCTGGATGCATCTGTTTGAATCAAGAATGGTAACTGTATGTTTGGCAATAACAGAATAGGAGGATTCTTAAATAAATTCTTTATCATAATCAGAGCATCTTCGCACTGCGGTGTCCATAATATTTTTTTTGGACTACCTTTGGCCAACAATCCGGACAAAGGAGCAGAAATCTGTGCGAAGCGTGGTATAAATTTATGGTAATAGTTAACAAGCCCGAGTAAACTTCTTACTTGTTTCTTCGATGATGGAGTGGCAATCTCCAGTATACGCTTGACTGTATTGTCATCAGGGTGTAATCTATGGTTACCTATGCGGTGACCAAGAAAAGTAATCTCCTGACAACCTATCTGGACCTTAGAAGGTCTTACAGTCAAACCATGTTGTCGTAGTGTAACGAGAAGAGAAGACAAACCAGTAATATGGTCTTCCCATGAGTTGTGAAATAGACAGATGTCATCGATATATGTGATGACATCTTTTCTATATCCCAGAAGGCGGCGCATCATGCGCACGAATGTCGCAGGCGCGTTTACAAGGCCGAAGCACATGTAATTCCATTGGAATAATCCAAATGGAGTCGTGAAGGCAGTAAAAGGTTTGGCATGTTCAGTGAGTGGTATCTGCCAATAGCCTTTGGACAGATCTAGTTTACTAAAGTACGTGGCCTGTGAAACTTGTGAAAGTAGGTCGTCCAACAAATGCATTGGTTCAGCGTCAGTAATTGTGATACGGTTAAGACGTCTGAAGTCAATACAAATACGGAGCGACCCATCTTTCTTTTTCACAATAACCATCGGAAAAGCATAAGGAGATTCTGATGGAGATATAACTCCTAATTTTATCATATCCTTTAGCTCCTTTTCAACCCTATCTTTATGATGTAACGAAATAGGGTAATGTCTTAACTTAATAGGATGATCATCCGTTAGAATGATGTCATGAGAGATTAAAGACGTATGACCTGGAAGGTCAGTAAGTACATCGTTAAAAGAAAGAAGAATTTCCCTAACTTGACTTTGTTGTGACGATGACAAAGTCGAAGAAATTGTGACATCCTTCCAAGATTCGGAAGCTTGTAAAGATGGTAAAGTAAACTGTAAAGGAATTGAAGACGTAGTGTCTTCCTCATTGACTAGTGCAAAAGAAGAAATATGAGGTGAAGACTCAGACACAGACACAGAGTTAATAATAGGAATTAACTCTTGTGGTCTTTCCACTGCCAATTTCAACATATTGACATGGAACGTTTTAATTTTTCCTCTAACGTTTATAGCATAGTCAACATCCGTGACTCGTTTAATAATCGCAAATGGACCCTGCCATGAAACCAACAGTTTATTATCCTCATGAGGTAGAAGTAACCAGACTTTTTCCCCAGGATTAAAATATCGCAATCTTCTCCCCTGATTGTGGAATAATCTAGCTTTTTGTGTTGCTGATTTAATGCTTTCGGATGCATATGTACACGCATCAATGATTCTTTGTCTAAGGTCGATCACCAGCTCGTAACTAGTACGAGTCAAAGTAGCCTGTCCCAGTCCCGAGGACATCCCTCAGTGATCTTGTGAAGAATCTGTTTGAGTGAACCGTTAAGCCGTTCACAAACTCCGTTCGTTTGGGCATGATATGCACTTGAAAACGAATGGTGAATGGAGAGCATCGACTCCACTTCTTTCATAATATTTGAGGTGAATTGTGAACCTCTGTCTGATAAAATTTCCTCAGGAAAACCAATACGACAAAAAATTGAAAATAATGCATCTGATACCGACGCAGTATTGATTGTTTTCAGAGGTATAGCCTCAGGCCACCGTGTACAAAGATCTACACAGGTTAAGATATATCGGAACCCATTGTTAGATGGAATAGATAAAGGACCGATAATATCTATGGCTATTTTCTTAAATGGTCTGTCTGATACATCCATGATCTGTAAGGGTCCCGTGTGGAATCTGCCCTTACGTGATATGCTTTGACATGTCGTACATGTCCTACAATATAATTTTGTGTCCTTATTGACACCAGGCCAATAAAATTGCGATGTGACTCTAAATAAAGTTCTTTTAATACCCATGTGCCCTGCCATGGGCGAGTCATGCCCTGTTTGTAACACCAAAGGTCTAAATTGTTTTGGAACGACTATCTGATGAATAATTGACCTACCATTGTCATAATATCTTGTAAGTATGGATTTCTTAATTTGAAACCAATGTTGTGCTGATTTTGTATGTTTACTAACTTTTTTTTCCGCTAGCGCAAATAAACGCTGTAAACTTGGATCATTTTTTTGTTTTTCCGCAAACGCCGCTGGTGCTTCAGCAACGACGTCGGGAGACATAATAGTATCTATTATAGGTGTAGGTGGGGTGGCCATATCTGTAGCCAACTGTTGTGCTCTAGTGACAACAGCATTTGCCACTAATGGGTGAGATTCAACCCATTTCGTAATCTCCTGTGGAGTACAATTTCTAACTCCAGGTATGTTACCTAAGATTATCTCAACCACGGGAGCTCTTAACCCACAAGCATACGCCATACCTGTATAAAACGGTGTATCGATATAGACATGTGCTATTGGATATTCTTCTATATTACCCCAGATGTGATACACTTAACAGTTTTACCCGTAAATGCAGAGGGCTCGATAAGCGAGTGTTGTATGCCGACAGTAGTAGAGCTGGTGTCACGCAAAACTCTTACTTCCTTTCCATATAAATATGCCTTGTGGTATGTGAGACGTCCCAAATTCTCACAAGCAGACATAGAAGACATTGTATGACCACAACGAAGCGTATTTTTCCTCTCTGATATAGGATGTGATTGACAAACATAACAAGAGTCATCTAATATGCTGCATGCATTAGCATGTTTGTTATCATCATTCTCATGATCTCTTTTGGTAGTACATGCATTAGCATGACTATGTTTGTCATTATTCTTTGAAGATGATCTGAAATGATTTGTTTTCTTTTTACCTGATTTTGTCTTGTAATAAAAATTTGATGAATCATCATTATCATCATTCCTTTTATATGATGATCTATGATCATTATAATCCCTGTAATAGTCTTTGTGATAATCATCACGGCCCCTGCCTTTGTGGCCTCCACGATCATGAGGTGAATAACCTCGATAACTCCGACGATAGAATCTTGACGGTGAACGATAGCGAGGGAAGTTATAAGACCCCCGATATTCATGACGAAATTGTGTACGATATCGACCGTCCGTGCTATGTGATCTAGGTCGGTGATCATAAGATCTATGATCTTGGAGCGCTGCGCACGTAGGCATAAGATCTCATGGACAAGATCGATGGACATCCTTATTCGGATGTGCCGTGACAAACTGTCTACCGTATTTTTCATATTCTGAAATAGAGTTAGGGTGTCTCTCTTGTAAGAAGGATTCTAAATCATGACTGCATGAGGAAAGCACCTTATCACGTAGCATGAGATCCATTAACCCCTCATATGATTTGGTAATACCTGATAATTCTATTGGTCGAAATGTGGCATCTTCAATTTTGCATTTGAATTAGCCGAATAGCATGTTTATGTTCTTGGTCTAATTGAAGTAGTTCCATTCTTCTTATTTGCATTTTCTCTCTATCCAATTCTCTCTCCTTTTCTTGTTGAGCTATTTCCTTATCTTTTTGAGCTAATTCTTTCTCCTTAAGTTCTTTCTGTAATTCTTTATCTTTTTCTTGTTGAGCAATTTCTTTATCCTTTTGAGCCATTTCTTTCTCTTTTTGAGCCATTTCTTTATCTTTTTGCGCCAGTTCCAACTTTTTAAGTTCCCGTTGCTCAATTCTTTCCTGTTGCGATAAATGCTTTTCATATCTCGTTTCAGCATAGGTCTGCAAATCAGAACCTGATTTACCTAGACTTTGTCCTATTTTAATAAACTCTTCCAGCGTAGACATGATGCTACGTTTCTCAATAACTTATATAAGTATATTATTTGTCAATAAATATACTATGAATATTTGAGCTTAATTAATTCCAAGTAACTATGATATTTCCTATAGCCAGAGACAAGAACAGGTGACGATAAACAATGGATGGAACAAGCAAATGAAATGATATATTCACTTATACGACGCTATGAAACATATAAAAAGAAACTAAGTAAGTACTAGACGTAATAATTAGAGAAATAAAATGTTTAAAGTAACATTACAATAATTTACGATACAAGTCGTCCTAAACTAACATTGAGACAGAGAAATTTTTAGATCACAAACGAATAAAATAGTGACACAAAACGGAAAGTAATTTATTTAAATTAAATGACGTAGGCACGTGACGTCACAACTAGCACAAGCAAAGTGGTTATATGGCTGACTGAAGAAACATTTATATCCTAACTCAAAAGAAAAATTAATAATCAGTTAGATCCTCAGTCAGCAAATATAAGCAATTATCCCTAAAAGTCGTTAAAATTGCTTAAATCTTCCAACGGAATATAGAAGCAATGATAAGCCCTATCCATCCGTCCCGCGAAGTTACATAAAATACATCGATAGTAAACACGTAATGATAAGTACTAGAACTGCAAAGTAGGACAGACAAGTGACAGTGGAGGAAGAATTGAAGACCAAAGCTAGCCAACTGGACAACACAATCTAGTCGAAAGCTCTAATTTAGACAAGAACTTATCTTCATGTGGTCATGCCATAGTGATCCTAAAAATAAACAAGATGCTCCCAGCTGTTTGGACTTGTTTTCATAGAGAAGCAGACTTGAACGGTTGAACGAAGATTTTCAAACGTGATATTGAAAGAAATTCTGTTGAAATACTTCCCCGGTTGCTCTGGAGGTTTAACAAGTGTATGGATTGTCTCTCTGGTTCTATGTGCTCGTTCAGGATCAAAAATTGAATGACATACGATCGATTTGATTCAGCGACTCAGCGACCGTTAATCGTAGTGATGACTCGACCTTGACCTTTGTAACTTGATGTGTAAATTTGAGTTGCCAGCTTGGACTTGCGCCTTGAATGAGACTTTCTTGAACTGTTCAATTTCCACTGTTACTTTGTATGTGACGAACTGTATTGATCTTGAAGTTGTTTCCACTAGAATTTTCCCAACTTGAAGCCTGATTCATGAACATTAGTTCGTTCAATTGGGTAACGGAAAAGATGAATTCTGAAAATTGTCCGAACACTTCTGACACCAGTATGTTACGGTCTCCCGCTGTATCTTTTCTTGCTAGATGTTATTAAAAGATTCAGCACCGTTGGACGTGAGTTTATTGGGTTGCTTGTCAATATTTCAGATATTATAATTCATCTATTCTAATTCCAGTTTTCTAGTTCGAGTGCAGTTTTAAGCCATTCTGGTGTGATTAAATTATTATTATATTCAGTGTCGTTATTGTATATTAATTCTTCCACAGTGTTGGTTAGATTATAATTAGTCTTAGTAACAACATTTCACACATTTAACTTGGCTTCATCATAGTTCTAAGCTCTACACAAAGTTCCTCTCACAGACTTAGCTCGTCTGGGTTAACCGTTAAGTTTATAGCGTAATAGAGTGTGCAACCAACTCCTACCGAATCCGATCCTTAGAATTATTATTCCTTCACAATACTAGTGAGTACATTATCTGTAAATCTATAGATCCTGTCTATGTATAATTAATCAACATCTTTGGCTTGCATCGCCAGGCTTTAACCGCCATATATATAAGTTCAAGGTGAACGTAATCTGCTTTGTTCGCGATTCTAATCCGGACTCTACATGGTCCTATAATCAATTTGATACGGATCCTTACGCTATCTTACACTTTCCAGTGGATCTACCGTTCCACATATATATTTAATCAGTGGCTATGCCACATATTCAAACACGATCCTTAAGTGGTTTTACCACACATTCCAACACTGCCGTTCGGCTCAATGGCCACACATAGACTAGAAAGTAACTAAGCTAGACGCGTCATACATCGATTTGCGCGATTTCTGGTCTTAGTTTACTTGAGGTGTCTAGTGGTGCACGCATGTGGAATGTGGCCACAATCCACATGCCTGCAAGCCGCAAGACGGTCCTCGACACTGACTTAAGTCAAGAATTCATAGTAAGAACGGATGCCAGTAATATTGGGTTAGGTGCAACTCTGCTACAGAAATCAGATGCATTGGATGGGGAATTAAGCCCAGTGGCATATGCTAGCAGAAAGTTGAATAAAGCTGAAACCAACTACTCAACTAGCGAAAAAGAATGTCTTGCAGTAATATGGGCGATAAAGAAATTCAATATTTATCTGTATGGGAAGGCATTTAAGTTGCAAACGGATCACAAACCCTTGTCGTTTCTAGCGCAGGCTAGACATGAAAATTCTAGATTACTCCGTTGGTCATTATTGATGCAGCCATTTGAGTTTAGCATAGAGTATATAAGTGGAAAAACAAATCTGGGTGCGGATTTTTTAAGCCGCCATCCGTGTGATGAGAATCACCCTAAACTCCAGGAAAAATAATAAATTTCTCTATGTGTATATAGAATTATAGACTGACATATAACGTCTGTTTTAAGTGGGGAGAATTTGTCGTGTGAAATTCTAATCCAAATATATAAATTAAAAAGTAAATGTAAAGCCTAACAAATAACTTCCATAAAAGGAAAGAAGAATGGTAAAGAACAGTGCTGTCACAATGACTGTACTCGAAATCCCCCTTGTTTTCTCATTTAATATTCCATTCATGTCATTTTATACACTAAGTTACCATAAACGAAAGACAGATGGAATTAGGATAGAGAGAAGGGAGGGCTGAAAGCCGGAACGCATGCCACACTAACACGCGTCTCGCTATACAATTACTACCATCACGCGTGTAAGGCCACAAGCACTAGCTTTTTTTCAAATCGACAGTGATAAAAAACACTACCCATACGAGAGTTAGGTTTTAAAAACCTGAGAAATGCTTATTAGGAAATATGACATTATACTGGTTTACGTTTGAAAGCATGACAGTACACCAGACACCATAAAGTTTGGAAGTGAGGAGGTGGCAACAGCACGACTATCCTAGAAAATACATATTTTGAACGCAGCCCCTTAGCCCCATTAAATTTGTATATTTGGGTTCCTTAGGACTTGCTGACAAAGAATATGTTAAACGTTACGCAAATAGTCTAGGAATTAATAAATTATAGCCAAAAGAAATAGTGAGGGTGTCAGACAACACCAAAATCAGAATCGCTCAGTGGCAGATTTTGACACCACCATTGTACGGGAAATAGGTCCCCATGTTAAATCCTATTTGATTGGATAGAAGTAAATGTAAGGCTAAACACGATTAGTCGGGCTATAAATACTAATTCTTTTGTTGTTAGGGAAACGTGAGTAGGAGTATTTTTTTTTTGAAAAGCTGTGTAAACATGGCTCGATTGGTTAGACCCGCCAATATAGGCAATTAGGAGCGTCAGGTCAGCACCACATTTTCAAATAAACTTTCTAAAGCAACAGTGCGTTGAGATTCAGCTTATATTTTTCTAAATAAAAGCCTGAGACAGTGGCAGGTCGGATTTTGTGCCTATTCATTGCCAGTCAACGTAATTCTGTATTATTTCCATGAATTGTGGTAAGCTTGAAATATTTGATATCTTTTTAATGAAAATTGAATGTAAATTGATAATTTATGTCTGTATATGTGTGTGGTTCAGTAGCGAACATGAGGCAAAGCCTATATAGTGCTCCAACCTGAACAGAAGGTGTCGGAGGAAAGTAAAACTACATGGAATTGCCAAACAGTACACTGACACCTATCTTATTGACTAGAAAGAAATAATGCTGGAATTGCAGAGGCGTAGTAACCATTAGGGAGGAGTATACTGATGTCAATTGTTTCAGATGAAGATAGCAGTTGGCCTACCGCTCTGAACTCAGTGTTTGTTATGTATTGTGTTCAGTCTGGAAATAGAGTATAAATTAGTTATGAAGTAGGAGGTAAAAACTTCTTGTTTCAGGGACTGTGGTCCTAAAGTTATTGAGCAGCAACTGGTCTGAGCTTTGCTGAATCTGGAGGCTGACAGCATACTCCTGGGTCCAGATAGCAACTAGTGAGGTGTCTCCAGAACACAGGGGAGCAATCGAGCAGAGGAGTCTTTTCCTGCCGCCATCACGAAAGTTAAGCCTCTGTGGCCAGTAGAGCTCAACATTATGTGTCCCCTCAAAAATTGATATTTTAGTAAAAAAGAGGGACAATACCTTGTTTAAATTGACAGGAACTGTGAACTTTTTCCCCATACTATTTCCCAGATAAACAAACACTTGAAGTCATGATGACAAATAATAACAGCTTGAAAAAACAAAACCAGTATTACCTCATAGTACTACTACACAACTGACACACATAGGATAATATTAATAAAATATGTCTCTACAAGGTTCATATTTATAAATTATGTATATATAAATTGTGATTACAATTAATTGTGATTCCTGGTTCACTTTGTAGTTGAATCAGGATATATATTAGTGAAAGTAATTAATACATATATATTTGAAACTTTACCAGTTACTCATTTAAGATAGTCTTATAGAGTGTTAAATGTGTGTGAGTGTCACAGTGTTGTCAAGTGTGGTGGAATAAATTAAATTGTTTATCTGTCTGTTGTTGTTGTGACTTACACTTCATCATATACATACCCTAGACATTTAACGTAGTCATCACAATATTCCAGAATAATTCTGACTGAGGTATAATGTGGTAGCAAGTAAGGTTATCTGTAAAACACTACACCTATTAGATACAGATACCTTCACAGCTGATCTCAGTCAGTACACTAAGTCCCCTATAAATATTTATAACATCCCACTTTACCACAACCATGCAAGCTATCGAAAATATAGAAACTTGGCGCAGTACATTTTAAGGAAGTCTAAAAGACAGTACCTCAGATCCATTACTGACGACGGCCGGAGCTCATCTAAAATCTGGAGCGCTATTAACCTTCTCACAAATGTACGCCGGCATAACCTCCGACAGCAAGCTACAAACATTATTGCTGATGAATTTTGTCAGTTCTTCTCGTCCATCGCACGAAGATCAGGAATAAATCATCAGCAACTGAATTGTACCGCTCTTTCTGATTTCGTTCAATCGAGGTTAAACGAAGCCCACCTTCCTGAATTACCTTTACTGTCAATCTCGGAGGTTTCTATTTTAATTAAATCATTACCTAAGAAGAAATCGTGCGGTGAAGATGGAATATCTCCGAGGATACTTCAGCTTGCAGAGCCTGTTGTATGCGACTCACTCACTTACATTTACAATCTGTGCCTCACAAAGAAAGTGTTTCCTCAACGACTGAAAACAGGCTTAATGGTACCAGTACCTAATAAAGGTGATATTAATGTCGTCACAAACTACCAGCCGATTTCTCTACTATCAGTCATAACTAAACCTCTTGAACGACACATGTATAAACATATTCTTTCTTCACTGAATAGCTACAATCTTATACATGAAAAACAATCTGGATTTCGACCCAAACACTCTTGTCAATCCTTGTTTATTAAGATTACCGAAATCTGGCATTCTAATATCAACTGCGAAAAAATAAATGGAGTATTATTAATCGACCTCTACAAAGCATTTGACACAATTGACCACTCGTTGCTGATACGAAAGCTTGCGGTCTACACATTGCATCCAAAAGTTATCACATTAATAAAATCATTCCTTGAAAACAGAACACAACGAGTCTTATACAATAATGTGCTCTCTAAATCATACACCACTACAATGGGTGTCTGCAGGGCTCGATACTAGGACCCTTACTCTTCAGCATCGTCATCAATGACCTGCCCTTGTCATTGACACATGACGATTGTCTTATGTTTGCTGATGATACCACAGTAACAGTAGCTAGCACAGACATTAACTGTTCAGTCTCTTTTACAACATCACCTGGACATTGTTTAAGCTTGGTGCACTTTTAATAGTATGTCCATTAATAAAAACAAAACTCAATCTTTGATTTTCTCAACCCACCAAAAGATTCTGCACTGTCAACCAAATACGTTATCTTTATCTCTAGACGGAGAACGTATGTTACAGACCACAGCCTGTTGGGTGTGGTCATCGACCAGTCTCTAAGCTGGAAGTCACATGTCTATTTCATCGCAAACAAGATCTCACAAACATCGTTTCAATTCTCAAAAATCAAACATTTTTTATGTCCGCACTCTAAACTTATATTCTGTTATGCACATATTCAAGGTCTCCTTTCTTATTGCTCAAATATCTGGAGTCGCTGTGGCTTGTCGTTTTTAAGACGCATAGAATCCCTACATAAAAGGGCGCTACGACTTGTTTGCTTGGATGATAACATTCCCAGTGCTCTGCTATTTTCACAGCTGAATGTTCTTCCTCTTAAAAAATTCTTCTTCTACCAAGATCTCCTGTTTGTGCATCAAATTTTACACGGCAGAACGCCTTCATACTTGCAAATGTTCTTTCGCTATAAATACTGTAGTGGATTTGATGGTATTGTATGATTGTGATATTACCTAGTGTGATGCATGAGGTCAGCTGTGAAGGCTCCTGAGATAAATGTAGCTGTGAATTTACAGAAGGCCCTTCTTGCTACCACTACGACCTCACACATATCTTTTTTTACTAATGAATGTGGCTACGTTAACAATCTAGGGTACTGATATGTAATGTGTTGTGGTAGATTACATACACACACACAGATATTTAATAAGTCTAATAATATTAATAAAATGTATAACACACTGAACTAACTCAAGCTGTTTAAAATTTTGATATTAAATTTTCTTTAAGTTTATTTGTTCTGAACCAAGGTTTTATTTTGGTCAGAACATATGAAAGGTTTTGAAATTATGAATGAAATGCATGAATATATGACATAATAAATGAAAGGTGTGTACATATGTATTTTACAAGACTAGTTAATATTACTACTGTTTATAGTTGTACTTTATCTGGGAGAACGATTAATGGATGTGCTGTTGGGGTGACCTCATCACTCCCTGTCTATGGCTACTAAACATTGTCCTTTTATTGATGGGATTATAGTTGGTGTGTTAGAAAATAAGTTGGTGAAGGCTCAGCAGACCAGACGCTCACGTATCTTGACTGAGTAGTTCTGGTGCTGGAATCTGGTGGCCCCACCTCTCCGTGCTTGGGGGCAATATAAGGCTGCTCTGCCAAAATATTAGACTGCACGGGTCCACTCTTGTATTCTTCAACACATCATTTGACACCACTTTGGTGCCAAATAAAAAACTCACAGTTCAGAATTATGAATAGAGAACACAGTATATGCTAGCAAAACTCAGCTGAGCTGCTGGCTCTAGTATGGCGTCCCTCTAAATATTGCAATTAGCTTCTGGGAATCACACCACTTGAAGAATTACTGTGTCTACTACTGGACAACTTATGATGAATGGCAAAAATGCGCGTCTGAGCGCCGATAATATGATCATCTATGGCCAATCACCGCCTTTCCCCCTTTTCAAATTCAAACCTCCTACCCAAAAGTCAATTCAGTCATACCTCAGTCAAGTATGTATTATTGTCTGTTGGTCCGTCTGTCTCTACTTGCGTTTCACACAAAAAAACACACTTGTTTTTTTGAACCAACTCTGCCGTCCCCTACACAATTTTGCCTTTAAAGTTATTTTTAGCCACAACTTCCACTAATTCCCCTTCTCTTTCCTTCCAACTAGATTTTAGCACTTGAGTCTCAAGGCCGCAATTTTTTGAAAATTAGTGACATGTTTTGTTTCAATGCAGTCGCTCGCTGATATGAACAACAGTCTTTTGTCAATATCTTCATTATTATCTATCCGTCTGTATAAATGAAAGCATATTATTTCTCTGCTCAAGATGGGCCATCCGGCCAGCTAGGTTTTATATTCCTAACATTATTATTAAGAAAAAGTTACTTTTCAAGGTTAGTTGGTTTTTTGAAATATGTTCGAGCATCTTCTATAAGGCGTTTGCCGCTGAATTCAAATAAAGGACAAAATATCGCAAAAGCGTCCAAGAAATGACTGTTGCGTATAATAGCTAAGGTCCCTTTTGTCAATTTCTTTACCTTGTGTCATCTTGGGGACGTGAATTTTTTTCCTTTCCCCACCAATTGCGTCTTTTTAGCCTTGCTAGTTTCAAGCACGTGTTCAGTCATATTTTTTCCTTTTGATCTCCGTTCTCATCCCGTCCCAAGGGTAAACGTTTTGCCTTCACGTCTAACAATTTAATTTTCATGGCGGGTAGTGACCCGCGGCGTGGGCGATCATGTCTGCTAGTAGCTTACGCATTAGTTTTTATCCCTACATTTTATCTTTGGAGATATTTTACGTTGTATCACGGTTAATTTTATCACACATCTCCCCACTTGAAAACATGCCTACGGCAAGTTCCAAAACCAGTGATACACATAGATAAAATTACTCCTCACGCCTGCCACTACTCTAATTTTGATCACAGGGGTGCCGACTGAGGAAATCTGCACCGACATTCAATTTGCCTGGGATATATCGGATACTGAACTGATAAGGTTGAAGCAATAAAGACCACCTCAGCAATCTTGCGTTTTCATGCTTAGCCTGAGATAAGAATACGAGGGGCTGATGATCCGTCTCGACCACAAAAGTCCTACCATACAGATAGATTTGAAACTTCTTTATTGCCCAGATTAACGCTAAACATTCTTTTTCGCTTGTGGAATATCCTTGCTCCGCCTTATTCAATTTGCGGCTTGCATAAGCGACTGGGTTCAATTCCCCATCAGGTGAAGATGATCTTTGCAACAAAGCCGCCCCGAGTCCCACATTACTTGCATCTGTTCTTACGACAAAATCCTGTGTCAAATCAGGCAGTTTGAGAATAGGCTTGCTAGTGAGTTTTTCCTTTAAGTCTTGGAACGCTAATTCACTTTGCGCAGTCCAAATAATTTTATCTGGAAGTCCCTTGCGAGTCAGATCAGTCAGAGGAGCACAAATAGAGTTAAAATCTTTGAAGTATTTTTGATAAAATCCGCATAACGACACGAATGATCGCACGTCCTTTTTTGTTTGTGGTCTAGGTGCTCTCTGCAGTTTTTCCAAGTTCTTGGGATCAGGGGTCATGTTACCCTGATATACAGTGTGTCCCAAGAATTCCAACTCTTTGCATCCAATACAACATTTTGTTGGCCTAGCAGTTAAGTTCGCCTCCCTAAGCCTATTAAATAACATTTTTAGAGCGTCAATGTGTTCTTCAAATGTCTCTGTGGCGACGAGAATATCATCCATGAAATTCGTGATACATGGGTTATTCAGGGGATCCAACAATTTGCGCATCATCCTTGAAAATACACTCCGAGCATTTTTCAGTCCGAATGGTAGCATGTTGAATTCATAATGTCCTTCCGATGTGCTAAATGCTAAATAAGGTCTCACTTCAGGCTTCACTGGAATCTGGTAATAGCCTTTACTAAGATCCACCTTTGAAAAGTATTTTGCCTTGTTTAATCTGGCAAATAACTGTTTTGTGTCTGGTAATGGATCCACTTGTCCTTCTGTGACAGCATTCAGTTTCCTGTAATCTATGCACAGTCTGTGTTCCCCAGACGGTTTCCTCAACAAAACGACACTGGAGCTAAAAGATGATTCACTGTGTGAAATAATCCCCTCCTTCAACAAATAATCTATTTCTTCCTTCAATGCCTTCTCCTTCGCGAACGGAATAGAATAGGCTCTCATACAGATTGGGTTTGAGTCTACCAGTTTCATGTCATACTGTAGCAAATTTGTATGGCCTGGTTTATCTGTTAATACATCTGTATGTTCCTCCAGAACCTGTTGAACTCTCTCCGTCTGGTTTTTAGTCAGGTGCTTACTGACTTTTACTTGTGCCGCTGTTTCACAAGGATGTAATGGGTATTCATGTGAGGTGAGTGGTTCCTTTTGCATTTGAGTTGCGATAGCCAAGGTCAGTAAGGGGGTGCTTTCCTGGAGTGGTCTGTCCAGATACTTCTTTAACAGGTTTACATGATAAACTTTCTCCTTCCCCTTTTTGTCAATTTTATAGTTTGTTCTAGACACTTTCTCTAGAACCGTATATGGACCTTGCCATCCAATTTGTAATTTATTCTGGCTACCGGGTAGTAGAAGCAGCACCTTCTCTCCCACAGCTAGTTCTCTGTCCTTTGCCTTCCTATTAAAATATGCTGCATGTTTCTTCCTGGCTTGTTTCAAATTATCATTTGCCAGTTTCCATCCAGCTTTCAAACGAGTGGTCAGTTCGTTCACGTATTGATAAGATGAGGTAACGGTCTTTTCCGCCTTCTCATCTGTCCAGGTCCTTAATAGCGCTTCTAATGGACCTTTTATTGGCCTCCCAAATAGCAGAGTTGCGGGAGCCATCCCGGTTGAACTATGTGGTACCTCCCGATACGCAAACAATGCGGCGGGCAGGAATTGATCCCACAGATCCGGTTTTTCGTGTGCCAGCTTTCTCAGGATAGAAATGAGAGTCCCATTGAACCTCTCTACCTGGCCGTTCCCTTGCGGATGGTACGGACTACAATGAAAGTGTCTGGCTTGAAATAGCTTAAAAACTTCTTCCGTTAGTTTCCCCTTGAACTGAGAGCCATTATCCGTCAAGATTTGATGCGGGAATCCTAATCGGGTAAATATTGTAAGTAGTGCCTCTGCTACATGTTTTGAATCAATTGATGGCAGGGCTACCGCCTCTCCCCACATAGAACAAGTGTCCACCAGAGTAAGGATGTAACTGTTCCTCCTCTTGGTCCGAGTGAGAGGTCCCACAATATCCACTGCAACCCTCTCAAAAGGTGTTCCCACTATGGGCATTTCCCCTAGAGTTGCAGGAGCAGTCCAGTGCTTCGGAGCTACCCTTTGACATTCTGGGCAGGATTTGACATATCTTTTTATATCCTCCGTTATCCCTGGCCAGAAGTAATGACAAGCTATACGCTGTCCTGTGGCGCTGATCCCCATGTGACCACTGAAGGGAATCGCATGCCCGAGTTCCATCACTTTATCCCTATATGAAGTGGGAAGAACCAGCTGGTTGTGACCATTTGTTCCAGTTCCGGCCTTCCTGTATAATAGTTTGTTCTTCATAAAATATTCTCCCTTGCTCGGAGGTGTGTGGCATTTGGGCAATTTTTTAAAACATGGCTTGAGTGTCCTATCCTCAGCCTGCGCCTTCCTCATCTCCTCTGGATGAGCATTTATAGGTTCACCTTCTTCTGTGACCTGGTCTGCACTGTCGCCATGATCACAGGTCTCTCGGGATTCCCCAAGAAGACGTATCTACACCCCAATATCAGAGGGTAGATTGGTTCATCTATCACTGCTGCTCTGATTTCTCCTTCCACATAGCGAGTTTTCACCGTTATCCTTGCGATGGGAAGTGTCATGAGTGGTATGTCCTTAGTTGCCCCTTGTATTTCCACTGTTTCTGTGGTATACTGACTTGGGTCCACTAGGCTAGACTTCACAACTGAATCATAATCCAAACCTGTATCATAAAGGCACCTTATGGTGACCCCATTACAAATAACATCCTCACAAACTGGGGGGTGATAAGGTTCCTGCTGTCCATTAGGATTAACCTTTAATCTTTGAGTCCCCGACTTCATTGCAGCAATGTTTGAAGGTTTCCTTCTACAAAATTCGGTGTTATGGTTATCTTTCTTGCACCATTTACACCATCTTTTTCCTTGGTTAAACGGTTTTCTTTCATTGGATTTTTGGTCATTGAACTGTGAGTTTCTGTCTCGATAGTCATTTCTTGGCCGTTCAAAGTTTGTCCTACCTTTATTTCCCTGTTCTCTATTATCAAATTTATTAAATTGCTGTGGAGCTTTAAAATTGTCTATGTGCTTCTTTTTAGCACCACTTACCTCTGCCTGGGCTGCCTGATACCTCTCAGCGACATTTAAAACCTCCCCCAACTTCTCTGCACCTTGTTCCATGAGAAATTTTCTCATGTCTGGAGCCATGGACTCTCTCAATTGCTCTATCATGATCATCTCCTTAAGATCTTGGGTCTTCCCCAGAGCCGTCCATTTCTCCAAATAGGTTTCCAGTCTGGCAGAGAATTGGTGGTATGTCTCCCCAGACAACAGTTTGGCATTTCTAAATTTCTTACGATAAAATTCACCATTTTTTTCGTACCTTAATAACAAAGCCTGCTTTAACATGTCATAATTATCTTGGTCTTCTCTGTTCATTTTTGCGAAGACTTCATAAGAAGTACCTCTCAGTCCCTGTGATAACTTTAAACTCCACCTCTCTCTCTCTAACCCATATGTAGTAGCTAATAACTCAAAACGTCCGAGGTACCCCTCTATGTCATCGTCTTTCTCAACAAAATGGTCTAAATGAAACCCCATAGCTGATGTTGAGGCTCCCAGACTGGGCGTAGCATCTGAGGCAAAAGGGCTGGCACCATTTTCAGGAGCCTGGCCTTGTAGCTCCAGCTCCCTTAGTCGTAATTCATGCTCCCTTTGCAACCTTCTATCTTCTGCCTCCCTTTCGGCCTTTTTATCTTCTGCTTCTAATTGGAGCCTTTTACTCTCCCTATCTGCCTCCAATGCCTTTGCCTCTTTGTCAGCCTCAATCTGCAGCCTCTTAAGTTCTCTATCAGCCTCAATTTGTAACCTCTTCTCTTCAGCCACCCTTTCAGACTCTAATTCTCTTTCAGCCTCTTTTTCTAATCTTCTTTCTTCCCGTTCAATATACTTATCACATTCAGCCGTTACATATTGAATTAAAACCTGACCATCCATTCCCATATCCTTTGCCGTTAGCACAGCAGCTGATCTGAATTTGGCTAGCTCCGCCATACTTTTTAGACAATTTAGCAATGAGCAAGATAAAAATTTCCAACCACTAAAGTAATTCTAATTACTATAGTCTAAAATAATTCTAATTAGCCAGTTAACTAATTAATTATCACTGGCTGTGAAGATTCACCAACTTTTATTTTCACTTTTAATTTTAAGGGACCCTTTTAATTTTTATAATTTGTTCCCCTAATTTAATTCTCCCACCAGGAGATCCTAATATTATTGATAGGCTAATTATCCCGGGACAAGAGACCCCAATATATGTAGTGGATTTGATGGTATTGTATGATTGTGATATTACCTAGTGTGATGCATGAGGTCAGCTGTGAAGGCTCCTGAGATAAATGTAGCTGTGAATTTACAGAAGGCCCTTCTTGCTACCATTACGACCTCACACATATCTTTTTTTACTAATGAATGTGGCTACGTTAACAATCTAGGGTACTGATATGTAATGTGTTGTGGTAGATTACATACACACACACACAGATATTTAATAAGTCTAATAATATTAATAAAATGTATAACACACTGAACTAACTCAAGCTGTTTAAAATTTTGATATTAAATTTTCTTTAAGTTTATTTGTTCTGAACCAAGGTTTTATTTTGGTCAGAACATATGAAAGGTTTTGAAATTATGAATGAAATGCATGAATATATGACATAATAAATGAAAGGTGTGTACATATGTATTTTACAAGACTAGTTAATATTACTACTGTTTATAGTTGTACTTTATCTGGGAGAACGATTAATGGATGTGCTGTTGGGGTGACCTCATCACTCCCTGTCTATGGCTACTAAACATTGTCCTTTTATTGATGGGATTATAGTTGGTGTGTTAGAAAATAAGTTGGTGAAGGCTCAGCAGACCAGACGCTCACGTATCTTGACTGAGTAGTTCTGGTGCTGGAATCTGGTGGCCCCACCTCTCCGTGCTTGGGGGCAATATAAGGCTGCTCTGCCAAAATATTAGACTGTACGGGTCCACTCTTGTATTCTTCAACACATCATTTGACACCACTTTGGTGCCAAATAAAAACTCACAGTTCAGAATTATGAATAGAGAACACAGTATATGCTAGCAAAACTCAGCTGAGCTGCTGGCTCTAGTATGGCGTCCCTCTAAATATTGCAATTAGCTTCTGGGAATCACACCACTTGAAGAACTACTGTGTCTACTGGACAACTTATGATGAATGGCAAAAATGCGCGTCTGAGCGCCGATAATATGATCATCTATGGCCAATCACAGCCTTTCCCCCTTTTCAAATTCAAACCTCCTACCCAAAAGTCAATTCAGTCATACCTCAGTCAAGTATGTATTATTGTCTGTTGGTCCGTCTGTCTCTACTTGCGTTTCACACAAAAAAAAACACACTTGTTTTTTTTTGAACCAACTCTGCCGTCCCCTACACAATTTTGCCTTTAAAGTTATTTTTAGCCACAACTTCCACTAATTCCCCTTCTCTTTCCTTCCAACTAGATTTTAGCACTTGAGTCTCAAGGCCGCAATTTTTTGAAAATTAGTGACATGTTTTGTTTCAATGCAGTCGCTCGCTGATATGAACAACACAGTCTTTTGTCAATATCTTCATTATTATCTATCCGTCTGTATAAATGAAAGCATATTATTTCTCTGCTCAAGATGGGCCATCCGGCCAGCTAGGTTTTATATTCCTAACATTATTATTAAGAAAAAGTTACTTTTCAAGGTTAGTTGGTTTTTTGAAATATGTTCGAGCATCTTCTATAAGGCGTTTGCCGCTGAATTCAAATAAAGGACAAAATATCGCAAAAGCGTCCAAGAAATGACTGTTGCGTATAATAGCTAAGGTCCCTTTTGTCAATTTCTTTACCTTGTGTCATCTTGGGGACGTGAATTTTTTTCCTTTCCCCACCAATTGCGTCTTTTTAGCCTTGCTAGTTTCAAGCACGTGTTCAGTCATATTTTTTCCTTTTGATCTCCGTTCTCATCCCGTCCCAAGGGTAAACGTTTTGCCTTCCGGATGGGATTTTAGGCCTTGACGGATCGTCTGGTTGCGGACCATGTCTCTTCTTGTTACTTCAACCACTTTCCTCAGATACCTCATTTCTGAGGTTTGGATCTGGCTTTTGTGGGTTGTAGTCATTGCCCACGACTCGCATCCATATGTCAAGACTGGGACATAGGTGGAGCGGTATACAGCCATCTTCGTTTTCTTACCAACCTCTTTCTTGCTGAGGAATCCACGATTTATGGCCTGAAAAAGTCTCCCAGCCGCTGCTTTTCGAGTGGCCAACTCTTCTTTGATGCCTCCCTTTCGGTCTATAATAGCTCCGAGATATTTAAAGTGGTCGACCTGCTCCAGGACCTGTTCTCCCAACTTAATCTGATGTTTTCTTTCTTCTCGTGATATCATCATGGATTTTGTTTTAGAGCTGCTTATGACCATCCCTCTCTTCTCCAGCTCTTCCTTCCAGACTTGCAGGTTGGATTGGAGATGTGCCTCTGATTTAGCAATCAGGGCAACATCGTCAGCAAATGCCAGCTCCGAAATATAGACCTGTCTCATCTTCCAGTACCCCACTGAATACTTTCTTGTTCTCTCCTTACATGCCTTGATGACATCGTCCATAAGGAGTATGAAGAGGTAAGGTGATAGGATATCACCTTGTCTTACACCAGTGGTGGTCCTGAACTCTTCTGACTTATGGTTTGCTGTCCTCACATAATTTCTGCAAGACTTGTAGAAGCTCTGTATAGCATGAATCAGAGGTGCTGGAATATTCTTCCTTGCCAAACAGTCCCAAAGTTTGCTCCAGGGGACCCTGTCAAACGCCTTTTCCAGATCTATGAAACAAAGATGGATCTCACTCTTATACTCAAGGGCCTTTTCACTCAGCTGTCTGAGTGTGAAGATTAGGTCTTGAGTACTTCGGTTTGCTCGGAATCCGCACTGGACCTCATCCAATTGTGGCTCAGCTAGGCGTCGGAGTCTCTGCTCTAGGATTCTAGAGTAGATTTTACCAGGGACACTGAGAAGGGATATGCCTCTATGGTTTTCCACATTGTCGATTGTCACCCTTTTTGAAAATTGGTGTTTATGATGGCAATCTCCCAATCCTTTGGTATGGTCTTGTTGCACCATGCTGCCTGTAGGACCTTTAAGAGTAATAGGTCGCCTGATGCTCCCATGTACTTAACCATTTCTGGTGTTATACCATCATGCCCTGCTGCTTTGCCCATCTTGATTTTCTCTAGTGCTGCCCTCAGTTCTTCCATCTTTATGTCATCTTCACCATCATTGGTTTCCTCTTCTGTGTCAGTGGTTATCATTTCTGATGCTTCATCATGCTCACCATCCAGGAGTTCTGAGAAATATTCTTTCCATCTTTCCATTACTTCCTTCGGGGCAGTAAGCAATTTGCCTTGCTTGTCCTTTATAAATTTGAGAGGGCATTGTTTTTCTTTCCTCATGTTCTTTAGGGTCTTATAGAACAATTTCTGGTTTTCTTGTGCATCTTTTTCTAGCTTTTCTCCAAATTCTTCCCAGGACTTCTGTTTTGCTGCTAGCACTTTGTTCTTTGCTTCTGTTCTGAGTGTCACATATTCTCTATATTTTTCCATTTGTCCTGTTGTGTTTTTAGCTCCTACGTTTTGCCTTCACGTCTAACAATTTAATTTTCATGGCGGGTAGTGACCCGCGGCGTGGGCGATCATGTCTGCTAGTAGCTTACGCATTAGTTTTTATCCCTACATTTTATCTTTGGAGATATTTTACGTTGTATCACGGTTAATTTTATCACAAATACTGCTCATATTTTTTACGTGGCTACCTACTTTTTGACCTTGCAAAACCTCGAACTGACCTCTTGTAGCAAAGTGTGCAAAAACACGCTTAGTTAATGGACTGATAGAACGACCAGGGAAAGAATAAATTGTGACGATTTCGACAAGAGCCTTGAAATGCATGTAAACAACACGACCACAGTGTAACTAAGCAATCGAAAAATAGTAGCGGTCACGCATGCGCATTCAGTTTTGTTATCAGAGAGAAGCCGGTATGCAAAATTCACAATGACGAGGAAATGTGTCGAAAGTTAGGTACAGAATTTCTTTTGTAATAGGACAATGTATCAGTGAATTATGAAAAAGGTTAAAGATTTTCACAGAAGGGATATGCAGGAATGGAAATCCAAAAGGAAAGTTGGAAGAAGTATGTATATAATTATATATTTGCAGTTTTATATGACTTTCACATCACAGGTCTAACCTAGTGATACACGTTATAAATTTATAGTAAATACGTGTCATACCCGATTGTAGGTTTAAGTAAATGAAAAGGAAGCTTCCAGTAGGGGAAGATAAAGGAAATCTAAGACAACGTGAGGGATAAACTTAGTTGAGTGTGTATTGCAACGATTGATGGGACAGTTGCACATAATACCCAAAATGAAAGAGATTTTCAGTGCTGAAAAGAGACAAACCCTTCCTGCTCCCTCAGACGCCCGCGCTCACAATATATAAGGCGAGAACGCTTAGTTCAAAATACATACAACAACTTCTGTCATCACAACAACCACACAAGACACCAACGTCCTTTTCAGGACGCCACTACTCGAGATAAGATCGCGTTATCGTCAAAATGCGTAGACATAGGCCACACGCTAAAAAGAGGAAGGTCTACACCAGCCCACCAGCACAGAACAGCCAGGGTAATCGCAATATCACAATCAACAATGACAGACAGCCAGAGAGCAAGACTGCCCCAAGTACTCGTGCCGGGACCGGCCCTTCTATAACTCCGGACACGACTGAGTTAGCTGTGACATGCGTCGACCCGACTGAGAGTCAGAGTGGCCCGACCCCTTGCCTAGATAAAGAAGACCCAGAACATAAAGAAATATGTAGAGCGTTACGACAGCTGGAGAAAAGAAAACAAGCGCTTCTATCCAGACTGCACCCACCCGACTCGTCAGCAGTAACCCGGTCTATGACAGAGAAGCCGCACGATGCCGAGATGACAGCCGACCCACCTGCAAGCACTATGAAGGAAGTGATAGAGGCAGATCCTCAACACAGACAGGTACAAGAGGAAGATGTCGCAGAGACCATTTTAGATGCACTTCGAAGACTTGAAGACGGAGACGAGTCCCTTAGGCTCGCTCTTCAAGAAGCAACAGTAGAAGTAGCTCCAGACGTGCTGGACATCGAAACCACTGAGAAGCAAGCTAAAATTCCTGATCCTGAGGAAAAAACAGCTGACAACTCAAAGGCTCAGACGCAAGATATCACACCGAATAACCAAGAACAAGATTCGAACCAAGCCTGTAGAAGGAAACAAAGACCAAACACTAAAAATACAAGCAACTCAGAAACGATACAGGAGAGGATTGTTAAGATCACCCAGACGTCAGGAAGTGAGGTCTCACTCAGGGCCCTACCCGACAACAAAGTGATCAACATCCTCGAGGTGATAACTGGACGGAGAGGTATCGCCAAAGTAGGGAGGCACGAAAAGGGAGTAGTGCTTTCTCTCAACAAC
This sequence comes from Oreohelix idahoensis, assembly GCA_024509875.1. NCBI lineage: Eukaryota > Metazoa > Mollusca > Gastropoda > Stylommatophora > Oreohelicidae > Oreohelix > Oreohelix idahoensis. The sequence goes on along the minus strand of JAMPIV010010832.1, from coordinate 136,730 downwards.
ACAGACAAAACAACCTCGCTGATGATCGAACTGGAATCCGGTCCAAAGGAAATCCAGTTGCCCCACCAAATAAAAGTGGTGGTGGAAAAGTACAAGACAACAAAGAAGTTGGTCATCAGAGGGGTGGATACCAGATGTTCCGAAGGCGAGGTCCACAGACGCCTTCAAGCTGAAAACACAAATCTTAAAATCACGCAGGTCGAAAGGCTAAAAACCTGGGCCAAGAAAGATACCAATCTGATGATAGTCACGGTAGAAGGATCGACAAGACCCGAGAGACTGACGCTCGAAACCACAACCAAAAAGACAGAAGCCTATATCCCTCCGGTGATGCAGTGCTCCAACTGCCAGCAGTTCTCGCACACAAAAAAGACGTGCAGGAGAAATGCAGTTTGCCGGTATTGTGCGGGTAGTCACCAATATGGCGACTGCCCCAGGGCAAAGGAGGACCGCAACTACAAAGAAACTAACGAAAACCGTATCTGTGCAAACTGCCACGGAAACCACGGGGCAAGGTACAGAGGATGCCCTGTGTTCCAGGAAACTAAGAGCATCTTGAAGGAGGCCGTGTCTAAAAAACATACCCTTCAAAGAGGCCAAACACAGAGTGAATGCGGATGCTACAGAAAAACAGCGCACGATTGACAGAAGACAGCTACACAAGCTGACCGCTGAAATCAACGAAATGAAAATGAAACAGCAGAACGAAAGCAGAAACAAGCAGGATCCCGTAGACGACAAGGACAGCGGTGAAGACATAATAGATATGCAGAGCGCCAGAGAAATGTTACAGAGCGCCCAGGCAATGCTACATGAAACAAAATCCATCAAACACGAGATAGAAGTTGACATCGCCAAACTCACAGAGCTAAAGGCAGAGAACGAACAAATACTCAAAAGAATTGAAACAACCATCAAAAACGAGATAGAAGTTGACATCGCCAAACTCACAGAGCTAAAGGCAGAGAACGAACAAATACTCAAAAGAATTGAATCAGAGAGAAGGATCGTTGAGGATATCCTTACAAAAACTAGAGAACAAAACAAAGAAACGAAAGACAAAATGAAAATCGACATCGTACAGCAAATGTTACTCAATCAAGAAAGAGCATTAGCAGCCAGAAACGCTAGAACAGCTACTACCAACGATAATTGAAAAAGCACTGTCACAGATACAGGAGAGCAAGAAGACAAAAGCAACAGAAACTAGTAGCGTAGAAACACACAAAACTAAACGAGCCAGATAGTTGAGGCAGGACATAAAAAACACCATGAGAGCGACACGGCACCACAAACGGACAAAGAGGAATCCAGACAGCCAGCAAGTGGTCCTTTTCAGGACCAGTCACCTCCAGGACTACGAACGAGATACCAGTGAAGACGATAACACCCTATATACCCCTATTATAACCAAATTTCAGGTTGAACAGGGTATCACAGCATCATAGTAGAAGAAAACAACAACAACAACAACATCAAAATACATACAACTACAAGACCCAGCCAGAAGACAAAGTAGAGTTCTGTCTATCCTGCGTCAGTTACCACTGCATACAAGGCAGACATTCTTCACAGAGTACAGTCTTCGTAAGAGCTTGGAATCGATCTTAGAGGGTTCTATAGTCGAATTTCAAATAAACCCTGAAGTCAAGTGGACCTTCGATCCTGCTACCTAACCATAACAGGAGCCCAGAGGTTGAAGTATTCCAGAGCTTTTCTCCCCCTGATTGCTGGGATTGGACTGAAGAGTGACTTTCAGAATACAGTGTTATGTGTCAACCCATATCTGGACAAGTGCTGATTCAAAGCTGAGTTACATAGTAAATTTTCCAGTGGCAACTGTGAGACATTCAACAGTCAGATGATGATAGGAAACTCTTTACAGAGCGATACAACAGGAAGCAATCTGATCATCAGAAGAAGTCCCCCCGTCCGACAAGTGTTTCGGCCCTATATACTCCTAAATTAGTGAATAGAATAAAAGAGACAGACTAGTATAATTAATAACAGTGAGAGAACATTTTTGGTGTAAAGTAATTTAAAGATCCCCTAGGGACTTTTTATTTAAGTTTAAACTTATAATTATTTTATCAACTTGATGTAAATACATAACCATAATCACCATCGTCCAACACTCACCCTTCATTACCTACTGAGATAGATGTACATAATAAATTATGAAATTGTACTCAAGTGACTTTTTAAATTTTTAACTGTTTTAGTTGAGTTACTTTTTCTAATTTTATTATAATATCACATGAGTTACTACAGCTAAGGTGGCAAAGTATATTTCTGAAGCCTTAAACTATTGTCTAGCTCAGAGTATTCGCAGCGTGGCTCACTTGTGATACCAGTGCTCTTCTCTGACACTGGGACTTCATACATTCTGGAGAGAATTCTATTTCTTCTCTAAACACTATCTTCATACGAGAAAAACCTTACGCTTCACCTCTTCGAAGTTGTTTTAGTTATGCAGGCGCTTTAGCATGGAATTCCCTACCCAAGTATGTCAAAACTGAAAATTACATCTCATTCAAAAGACATCTGCATTCACAAATCATGAAATCTTGTACACACATTTAACGACAATGCTGTTTCAGTTATTTCAACGTTTCCATGATCACTTAACTGTCATTGTAATATTTTTCAATTTTCAATTGAATTTTTAATATTAAGTAGCTTTATTGCTTGACCTCTCTCTCTCTCTCTCTCTCTCTCTCTCTCTCTCTCTCTCTCTCTCTCTCTCTCTCTCTCTCTCTCTCTCTCTCTCTCTCTTTCTTTCTCTCTCTCTCTATGTGCGTGAATGACTATGAGTAAATGTACTTGTGTATGCTCAGTTTCTGATTGTGATGATAATATTAATTAATCCTGTCTGAAGTTGTTAATATTTTAATTTTAATTTGTAAAACGCGGAAAATTGTATTGCAGAGCAGAAATGTAACAAAAGCAATTCTTCATGGTTATCGAGGAATATACCACGCCATATTTCACTTGAATCGGCAATCCTTTGCTTTGTGATGTTATCATTTTAAACGATGTGGGGATGGACTTTAGAGACATTAATAAAATGAACAGTAATTGTTGAAGAGCAATGTGAATTAATCCAACTCGAAAATGTTGTAGTTTTTAATGAGAGCAGTTAAATTTTTCATGTTTTATGTCAGGGATTCTCCCTGTGGTAAAACTTTTTGAGAACCCAGCATTGCACACTAAGCTTCAAGGAGTCACTTAAGCCCCAGACGTGATTCTTTGGCTTTGACCTTATTGACTGCATGCATCTCACTATGGACCCAGTGATAGGCAGGGGGAGCTGAGAAGTGGCTCTGTGCAGGACGTGACAATTCTCTGATAGAGCCCATAACCAGAGCACAGTGTTTTAGCTCTGCATAGCTGGAGAACAACCTTGGATGGCGGGAAATGCACAGTATGCCATACGACTCTTACTCCAAACGTGGGACTAGATGGGACGATTTTTTAAATGCAAGCAAAGGTGGAGAAACTGGAGCTCATGACTTCAACTTAGCATGCTCCGGAATGGTAGAAACGCCACAGGAAAAGCCTAGATCTACAGTGTAGATAATACCAAGGAGTCTTCAAGTATTTCAATAGTCCTAGTTAAACAACAACAACGTCTCGTATTTAAAAGTTAGAACGTTATGAATATATAGTGTGATAGTTGCTGAACCAGCTGAGCGATGTTCTATATTCTATTTAGGGTACATGTTTAGAAAGTGTAAGTATGAGGAAAGATGTTGCTCGTGTCCACAGGGAGATTCACATCATGTGATACAAATGCGACCTAATGATTGGCTGACAGTGTGAAAGTAGAAAGAGAAATTGTGAGGAGACAGAACAATTGTGAGTTTTTATTTAAAAGAAGGTAGTTTTTTAAGAATTTTTCCAGAGAATACATATATGGCAGCTTTCAATGAGTGAAGAAGAGATTTTCAAGGCGAACAGAAGTTACTCATGAGTGCCAGATTTCAGACGTACCGAAAGCCATGTTTATTGAACGAAGCAAAATGGAAAACCAATTAGATTGACAGCATGTACGTTTGCTCACGGACGCCAATCGCTGTTACTGCAAGTGGGCGTTTAGTATTAACATTCTGTATGACAAGGTCATTAGGGTACGTGCTATTTGACAACCCTCAGAACCACTACGTGCAATGCCAGAGATCTTGTTTTGTCTTGACCTTTCGTGCCTTCATGCAACGAGATATACTGCAAATTGATAACAGGTGTTACGGAACATAGAGCAACCACTATAGCTGAGCCTAACAGGAAGTCTACACCAAGACGCCACATCCTCTTGCAACGATTATTTATGGCATACCATGTGGTTATTTTCTTTATATGGTGAGATTGCCAGCCTCAGTCGGCGTCTGTGGCCTAATGGATATGAACGCAGTTTCATAATCCAGATATACCAGGTTCGAAACCTGCTGCAGGCGGTTTGGTAGCAAATCGCTTTGTGTGGATTTTTAACAATGGTATAAGCGCCGTACCGTTCAGAAAGCAATGGCAAACTACTGAATGAAAAAAATTGCCTAGAAAAATCACAAACAGCCAATAAAAGCTGGGGTTGATTGCCACGTCCTGTAAAGGATAAGCAACTAACTTTTGCCAGCCTCATGCTCAACCTCATGTTAGTCGCCTTGTGTTAAAAGCATTTAAATATCATATAAATCATTTTGTAGAAAATTTCACACATTTCCTGTTCCTAACCCACGCACTTTACGGTTAAAACATACGTATCCCTCTTTCTCCAAAAATTGTTTAGTTTCATGGCGTTCTTTCACAGTGAATACCTCCGGTCCATTACTGGGTCGTTTCCAAAATGGACATTATTATAAGATAAAAAAACGGGAGTCTTATTAGTTCAGCGTAAAGCAATCATCAAAGCATGTTATGCAAATGTATGCATTCTCCTCTTAAATCGACGTCACTGGAGTCTCACGACCCGGTCATTCATTCATTCATTCCCTTTTTCACTTCTTATGGAGCTGGAACCACTACGGTAGCTGGTCCCCTTTCAATAACCTTGTGTCAAAGCCTATGTGCACTTCAAATTTCTACAGTAATTTGTTTTATATGATAAAGTTTCCAGGTTCACGCACACAACTTGAAGTGTCAGCTTAGGACAAGGCGCTTTTTGAAATTGCGGAAAAATCATTGTGCTGGCTGTGAAAGAACCGTATCGGGCAATGAAATTCAGGTTAATTCAATAACATCTTTACTTAACTCTTTAAGCCCCAAGAGCCAGTATACTGTACTTCCCGCTAGACCCATTTGGCCCAAGAGCCAGTATACTGGCTTTCGTATCTCTTGATTCTTTCTAGGGCTGTTTTCTAATTTTGACAACTCAAAAACGCTATCTTCTTAAAGTATAGCCATCCATTATGGACTTTTGTTATTTATGAATATGAACATTTAAAAAAAATTATTTCCAAACAAAAACAATAAAAACATACTGGTATGGCCATTTTTGTTTGGGCCAAACCCACCTTTTTGCTTGGGACTGAAAGAGTTAAAGAACCGCCTCAAATGAGACGACTAATAATAATAGGTTCTGTTCGCGGATGGGAACAGCGCCGCGTAAAACACATTGCTACAGGAAATATTGCTGCAAGAGGACACGAATGCTTTGCTGGAGGTTAATTTACAGGGGGCAGCTGTATTGATGGCGCCATGCTACATATGACCAAAAAAAAGAAAAAAAAAAGGAAATTAATGATGATGCTGATTGCCTCCGGGCAGTCACTAAGACAGAATAGCAAGAACACGGGTTTGTTATCTGCCTGCCTGCCTGTTTTTTTCTTTCAATCTTTCTTTTATTTTTTTTTCTTGTCGTTCTTTCTTTCTTTCTTTCTTTCTTTCATTCATTTGTTCATTCGTTCAATCAAATATCATAGAGGGCACACAATTTCCAAGTATTGTTTATGTTTTCAAGAATAATTAGATGGTTTAATAATTAACAGAGCACATGCAAGTAACATGAAAGAGCTAGGAAAATAAAATAAACATACGGATTTTCTTTTTTAATTATTTTTGTTTTATTTTGTCGGTACCCTGAAATTGAGAAAAAAAAGATTAAACAACAAATAACTATTATATGTGAACTAAGGGAAAAAACTCCGATGTCAAAAGTGACCAAAAGAAAAGAAATTACATTCATCACTGATCTCAAACTTCCAATACTTAAGAGCGTCAGTCCGACCTCCGATACTTAAGAGCGTCAGCCCGACCTCGCACTTAATTTGATAATGAACATGATTTTATTAAATGTTTTCAATTTCCCCCCCCCCCCCCCCCCCCCCCCCCCCCCCCCCCCCCCAAAAAAAAAATGCGCAATTGTCTATTATTTGGACATGTTATAGGAAGAAGAAACCTGAAATATAATGTGACAGTAGAAAACACTGAAGGAAAAAATGAAATTTAAGTCGACAAATAGAAAAGATACTAGATACTTTGACATTGTGGTATGAAAAAGTAGTCAGCAACGTAACTGATAAACATCCATGCATTTGGCAAATCATCCCATAATCAAAATGAATAACTTCAATAACATTTTGATGAAGAACATTGTTATAATTTCATACGCCGAGTATTCTGCCAAGCGCGGCGTTTAGTAAACAGAAATTCACAACATTTGTAAACGTATGACTAAGTGTGGCTAGCATGATACTGATATGGTTAATAAAATATAAACAACCTCAAAATGATAAACATCAAATAATTTAAAGCAATTAATAGAAATACTATGTAACATAAACCTGCATCAGGGGTTCCCAAAGTGGTCAGTATCACCCCGCAAGGGTCGATATCTACATCCAAGGGGTCCATAAATCCCAAAAGGTTGATCGGGGATTGATTAAACTTTTGAGGTCCAAAGTTGGTAATTACATAAGAAATAAAAATACATGCTGTAACTCAATTTTACATTTGAAAATACTGCTACAAAATACCTCAACCACTGTGCAGCTGTTGAGCAGTTTCTACTTACATTTCCAAGGTTGTACATGGATGAAGCTGGTTTTCGCCAGGCTTGTGCAGTGTTATCAAAGCAAAGATACAGACTGAAGATGGAAGAGCGTTGTGACTTACCACTAAAACTCAACAATCTCCATCCAAATTGTAATGCTCATCAGCCACATCCTTCTCCTCATTAATTATTTTAATCAGTTCAATCAAAAGGTAATGTTAATTTACTTTACCTCTGTAATCACTTCCTTATTTTATTAATTTGTGTGTGTGTGCCTGGAGGGTTGATTAAGGATCAAGGATTCCATTGAGGGGTCGAAAAAAAAAGTTGGGGAACCCTGATCTAATCAAGGACATGACCCACTAAATCAAACACATACAAACTACAACAAAATGAAATTAGGCTGTGACTATGCACATACAACGCAACGCTATTTTGTCAGTCACTTTGCAAATGATCTAATTGGCATGAATTTAAATACATGAAAAAAAGATCATTATTTTCGTATGTTAAAATTTATTTGAGCGTCCGATTAATAAACCATACCAGACAATATAACCAACTAGGTTGAACGGGACGCATCACGCCAAAACGATGCGAAACTTTAAAAAAAAAAGAAAAAAAGAGCGTCCGATTAGCAGAGTGGTGAGAGCTCTGGCCTCTCGCGGCAAAGGTAATGGGTTGGAATCACGATGGCGAATCGTTTTATTCTTCCCAGCTGTAAATGGGTACTTACTATGCTCTTGAGTTAGGAAAGCAAAAGGCAGTTACCCACCTCTCGAAGTCTCTAACACTTCACTACCCTACGGCAGTATCTTTTATGAGCCTACCTTTAACTTTACTATTTATTCATTCATTACTTTTCAACCCCCTACACAGCATAGGCCCTCAACACGTTCATGCCAAACCTTCCTATTCTGTGCCACCCATTCAGTGTCTTTCCATGTCTTACGTATCCACTTTTAATCTTTCTCAATTACTTTATCCGTATGTTTTTCGATCTCACTCTACACCGCTTACACTGGGGCTTCCAGAAAAAAGAACTGCCTTTGATGCTATCGGCTGGTATCCTCAATGTGCTCTTCCCAACGTTAACATCGTTCCCCCACTTCTTGTGCCACTTGCATTTGCCTGGTTCTTCATCTCAGTTCAACACTGGGGATTAAATTGTACCCTTTCAATCCTTCTACTCCACGCAAGCACCCATTTATGAAAGTCATGATCATAGTTTTTTGTTATTTTGAAAGTTTCAGAGCCGTACAGTAGAACCTGCCTTGACATTTCACACGAAAATTTCTGAGTTTTAGCTTGAACTTGGATTTCTTTTCATTTTCATTCAAACAAGTGATATTACACGTCCCACGCATTGATATTTACAGTAATCACTATTGATCTATTCATTGAAGCAGATACGTAAAATAAATTAATAGTTCAATAAATAAACCGACCTGTCGTCTGCCCACTTTAGCAAAACAAACTTGCTACATAATGTACTTGAACAACTTAAAGCAAATAGCGGAATGTACTTGAGTAACATAAAGCAAATAGCAGCTTCCGCTTCTGGACTTTACAAAAGAATTGTATAAAGAATGCTATAAAAACATGGACCGGACTTTTGCTGTAAGCAAAGCCGGCCCTCAAGGATTTTTCGAGGTGGTGCTATATCTCGTATTGGCGCCCCTTACCTCTATGGAGTACTGTATATATTCTTACGAGAATCAGTTTCATGATAATGATTTAGATTAGTAGAACACCACCTCATGAAATGATTGGCAATAGCAGATCTGAAGAAGCAATTGCCACCACGGAACTCCCCCTTCACCAACACCTGGTATGGAGATGCAAAGCAGTTGAAAAAGACATTTCATTACCTGGCACAATGGAAAAAGTGTGAATACTTCTAATCTAGGGGATTGAAAAAGTCAAGTCTATGAGTTAGAATACACTGTGATTTCCACTAGGGATGTTCAAAGTAATATTCTACAACAACATAATGCATTTAAGTTTGTAACATCTTATTGTACGTAATTTTTTGCTCTGTTTAAACATAAAAAAATAAAAAAATAAAATAAAGACATAGTACATACATACTGGAAAAAGATAAGTAAATTTTTTTTAAACTTTCAGTTTTATTTTTCTTATTCGTTTAAAGTGTTCATGTTTTTATTATGATTTAAAAAAAAGTCTCCCAAGTCGGCGCCCGGCGCCGCTGCACCTCTCAAGAGTCGGCCCTGATTGTAATACCTGGAGTAATACTGTCATAACTGCTGTTTGTCACCTTTATCAGTGTTTCCTAAAGTGTGGAACGCATACTCCTGAGTACACGCGAAAGGAGTTCAAGGGTTATACGGCATCATTTTATTGTTATTTTACTTTTATCATACGTGTTTTAGCTGCAAAAAAACAGTTTATTAAATTGATTTTATGTAAAGGGTGCACTAAAGAAATACACATATTTATTTACAAGTATAACTTTTAAAAATCAAATACTCCATAAATTAATTAACCAGTATCGTATATTATATACGAGCTGCTGTAAATTAAATTCAGTGGATGAATATGAAAAAAAAAAAAATGTAAATGAAAAAAAAAAAGTGATTCGTCTTATTAGGACAAAAGACAAAGAAAATGCCAACGTTGCGGTCACAAGACTTTCGTCAGGGGAAGGAAAGAACGTGAGAGCTAAATATGACACATCATACGAAAATAAATAAAAAGTGGTCACTACCCGTAAAAGCGGCTAAGATCTAACATGCCTGCCGAAAAAGAGAGCGCGCCACAAAAACATGAAATGGCGGCCACTTCTGAGTGTAAATAGTAGATTAAATAGTTTTTTTTACACTATCCCAAATTATCTTCGCCCGAGAGGGGTTCGTAGTTCCCAGGGGTCTCTGGGACGACAAAGAAAGAATGGGATTACGGTTTCATCAGGCATTTCGTAAGAAGCGACTAATATCAGGTTGTGCGTGTGGCTGGCAAACTCATCAGGTAAAATAGCTGCTACAAAAACTATCGCTGCAAGAGTTTGTGTTTTGGCGTAGACGTCCTTAAGGGTGTCATCTGCCGTGGTGGCTCCATGCTCCATAAGGAGCGGGAAAGGGAGATGATAATGATGATGATGCTGATAATGATGATGAGAAGTACGCAGGTAAGGCTTAATTCTCAGAAGGGGTACCTGATTGTTGTAAGGTTGGGAAACACTGGTCCGTCTGAATAACATCATCAAATATGCAAAGAAACAGCGGTACGATCAAAATGAATCACGTGAGCTTAGCAAACAGCGTGTTCTAAATGAGCTGCTCTTTGCCGATAATCACTGTGAATTTTACTATGTAGCCTACCACAAACTGCCCGGTTATTTCACTGGAAAAATGTCCTTCGCGGGGCAGAAAGGGGAAACTAGGTCTTCTTTGTTGTTTTGCTGTTCTTGCTTCTTTGTATGCATTGTAATAAAATTTACACAAGATAATTCTGTGTTCTTTTCTCTCTCAAAATATGTAAACTTGAAAACGGAATGTATTTTGTAAGTGATAGAAAAATTGCAACGAAAAGCATCAGTATATCGGGTTTTTCGATACGCTGGCGAGCTCCGGAGTTACCCGCGCGTCATTCAAACACTAGGCGCTATATCAACAAAGAGCTATTCTCGCCAAATTGACGATCAATGGAAAGAAGAGTTATTGGGCCTCATTTTCATATTACACATCATCATCATGTGACGTATTCTTTCCAGAACGTTGTCTCCATTACAGCTGCTCTGAACGCATCACGATTCTGGGCAAGTCGAACTGCATCAGCCAAAGACAAGTTCAGACTCTCTGTGATGTTCTGGGTCCACCGTCGTCTAGGTCGACCCCTTCCCCTTTTTTCAGGGACCATGCCTTCCATCACTATTTTTTCCAGACTATTATGTCTTTTTATATGACCGAAAAATTTCAGCTTCCTTATTGCGATGGTATTTAGGAGCCAATGTTCCTGTACGTTTAGTGAGTGCAGTACTTCTCTGTTGGTCTTTTTTTCTGTCTAGGGTATTCTCAACATCCTTCAGATATTAAACAAGCCCCAAAATATGTCGATTTAGTTGCACAAATTTCGAAGTAATGACAAAGTTGTCGTTTTAAGTGTGCTTCCAAGAGCCAGATCCTTGCTTGTGTTATATCCATAGATTTGCCATCTATTCGACTATCAGTGTGCACATTCTTATCATTTTCTGAGATTTGTTGAAAGAGCAAGCTTTCACGAAATATGAGCAACCCAACAAGTTTTTTCGCTTGTGTGTCCAGTCATGATGGCTGTTCCGCTGGAAAGATCAACCCCCCCCCCCCCCCCCCCACCCCCACTACCCCCACTACTGAGCGTTATGCGAATGAGAAAAACTATCGGGCAAATTCTACTGAGCACACAAATGAGAGAAACTACCTGCGTAAGTTAATATATATTTTTGAAAACTGATAACATTTAATTTATACTGAAATAAGTACGACTGCGAATAAAACACATGGAATTAGCAAGGGGGGTGCAGCGAGTAGATTCAAGGTTGGAAGAGCGAAAATGTCATTCGCTCGACTTAGCTTATGTTTTGGCAATTTAATTATTTGAGGGCGATTTTAATATCGTTGGCAGAGTTTCAAAAGCGTCGTGCACATTGAATGTGGTATTTAGATACTTTTTAATCATGATTAATGCCCCAATCGCTCAAAAACTCAGTCAGTTTTGTGGCCTAATTCGATGTAAACAATCACTGCAGTTTGCACACATCGGTTGTCTGCGAAACCGGACTGTAGGATTCTTTCTTAACGAGATTGGGAATAATAAGACATTTCTAAAAGGTGCCACATAGCAGAATATGTTATATAAACATAATTTATTTGAATTCCATTGCAAAGAGCTGTAATCAGGCTTTAAAATGATGTATGATATATAAATATACCTAAAATGGTTAATTTTATTTTCAATTTTTGTGGGTGACAAAAAATTTGAAAAATTGTGCATTTTCACCAAATAAGGCATATTTGAGCCTATATTTTGTTTAACAAGTAAAAGTAAATGTGTTTATTTCTGTACTGTTGGAAAGTGCTCGAAAAAAGCTTTAAAATGATACATGGATCATTACTGTAACTTCATTAGTAAATGTTTTATCTTCTTTGTAAACATGTAGAAATCTTGACGAATTAAGCGGTTTATTGCGGAAATCGTATTTTTTTTTGGCTTTCTTGTCATGTTCAGCTCATCATAACCTTGTTCAGAATAATGTGACATGTTTAGAAAAAAATTGGGCTTACTTAGTATGTCTATGACATTGGATATCATAGATATGGAGTGTCTACAGTGAATAGATTTTGAGCATTGACACTTTAAAATTGTGTGTCGAGCTGATTTTGTAACCAAAATCACATGACTAACCTGATTTTCTTTAAATTTGAAAAGAGTATATTGGCCTTTTTATGTCCTCCATGCCTTCTATTTCTTACAATTACAAGTAGTTTTTAACACAAACATGACCTTATATATGCTTATACATGTTATTTGTGATCCTTTGGTGATGTCAAAGATGACCCATTTTCACTTTCAGACGGAGCGATACAATTTCTAAGTCAAAAAATAAAATAAAAATTCATAACTACTTTATTTATAGACCGATTTTGATGATGTTTTTGTTTTAATTTTTTTTAATGTACTTTCTAAATATCTTATTGAATTGTCAATTTAACAAATATCAAAAATCAGTTTGTGGTACCTAATTTTACAGATAAAACACACAGCAACATATCCCCGTGTTATACCCGGGAGTTTCCGAGGGGACACATAAAGAATAGACCTATCGCTTCCTCGGGGAATTCGAAGGTGCGACATATGAGGTTGTCCATGGAACAGGTAATCTCATCATGTAAAACAAATTGCTTCAGACACTTCTGCTGGATGTGCACATAAATACTTTGCTACAGGCTTCCTGCCAGAGAACCAGCTGTTGTAGTGGTTCCAAGTTTCAAAAGGAGGAGAAGGAAAAGAAGAAGAAGAAGACACAGCTACAGCAGAATCACCGTGAGTGAGTAGTGAACTGTACATACAACAGCAACCTTGACTATGATATGACAGTCAACACAACGAAGACACATACAAATTTAATTACGTCTTCGAGTGGCAGAAACATTAAAACTATTACAACCAAAGTGAAACAAATAGAAGGTTAAAAAATACTATTAAAGTAATGTCACCAGAGGAGGAAGACTGGTCAGAGAAACTGAATTAAATTGAGCTAGTCAAGAACAGCTGAGGAACTGGGTTGGCCCTGGTTCTCAAAAGAGACCCCTGCACCATCACCAGAGCTGATGTGCTACAGACCCCGTAAAGATGGCGAAAGATAGGGCAGCCAAAAACTACTTGGCGGAAAACTGTAGAAGTTGAGATGCAAAGCCTACACGAAGGATGTCCATCGACCGATCCAAGTGCAGAGAGTTTGTTGCTGCCCTACAAGTCATCACTATGGGCGATGGTTATTGACTACTTTGTTAGTCAGTAGTTAATGATCCAAGAAGATAAAAACGAAAGTTAGTTGAAGCCAATTTTAAAGTTTTTAAAGTTCAAGATGGCTGCACAGAAGTAACTGATAAATATAGTATTTATGCCAACAGTGTGCTATCATTGTCAGAATTGGACATTAACCGAAGATAAATAAAAGAAGATAACCACTTATGAAAAAAGGCGTGTGAGTAAAACAGCTAATAAAACACGAAAATATCTGCCGAGAAACGAAACGATTAGACCATCGTTGAGATAATACTAGCTAAGGAGTGTAATCAGAAACAAAAGGATGATCTGTTTGAATGCCTTGTGAGGATTAACCCCGAACAGTCTGTAGGATATAACCTTGACATGGAAGTGACTAGGAATAGTGGAGGACCCAGAGGAAGATAGCTTGAAGTGGCTGACAGTTATCTCAAAATATACAACATGACCCGGAAGGAGATAGATCAAAGTGCTACCACACATCTAAAAAATATAACATGACCAAAAGGAGATAGATCAATGTGGTGACATACATCTCCAAAAGCATAACATGACCCGAAAAGAGATAGGTCAATGTGATGACAGGCATTTCCTAAAACATAACATGACCTCGAAGGAGATCAATCAAAGAGGTGACAGACATCTCTAAAAACATAACATAACCCAGGAGATAGATCAAAGAGGCGACAGACATCTCTAAAAACATAACTTAACCCAGAAGGAGATAGATCAAAGAGGCGACAGACATCTCCAAAAAAACATAACATAACCCAAAAGGAGATAGATCAAAGAGGCGACAGACATTTCCAAAAAACATAACAAAACTCAAAAGGAGATAGATCAAACAGGCGACAGACATCTCCAAAAAACACAACAAAACCCAGATGGAGATAGATCAAAGAGGTGACAGACATCTTTAAAAACATAACATAACCTGAAAAGAGATAGATCAAAGAGTCGACAGACATCTTTAAAAACATAACATGACCCGAAAAGAGATAGATCAAAGAGACGACAGACATCTCTAAAAACATAACATAACCCAGAAGGGTGGTAGACATAATCCAACAATATAACACAACAAAACATCAGACAGTATTTGAAAATAATGAACGATTTCACAGTAAAAACTGCAGACAAAAGAAGTTTTGACAAAGCTTCGAGCAGTGGTTCCTAAACTTTCTTTTTTTTCTCAGGGTCACACTTTCGGAATGAACTCAGGGTCACACTTTCGGAATGAACTCAGGGTCACACTTTCGGAATGAAAATATGCTCGCGCCACTCCGAATTTGTTATTCCTAAGAAATACCAAAAACAAAAAAATCAAGCAGTGCTTTATTCACAATATAGAACACTATATTGTAATGGTTTCAACTACTTTATAAAATGATCACGAGACATCCAGAAAGTATAAAATAATACAGCTACATAAAAACATGATTCATTCACAAAAATATACAAATTCAATGAGAGGTGTCAGCTTGTTTTTGTCGGGTAATCTCATTTATATTAGGTCTTATTTAATGCAAATAAACTCTCATCAACACAAAGAAACCTTTCTCTTTTCTGGCCTTTGATATTTGTCAGAGCTGAAAATCCATGTTCACAACAATATGTCGAGGAGAACTGTATCTATCTGATATAAAATAAGTTATATTACTGAATAAAATCTGAAAAATTGTGGAACATTCTCTGGGTTTCTTTACATAAATTTCCCATAATACACTCACTACAAGTAACAAAATAAATGAGAAAATGACCTTTATATTTATTTTTGGCATATGTTTTTATAAAAAAATATTTCTAAGTCCTTGATCGTCTTTGAATCTTCTGCCATACGTGCCATCCTCTCGCGCCACTCCAGTGTGGCGTGCCACACCGTTTGAGAACCACTGGCTTAGAGGAAAGATGAGCACAGATTTTTATTGGTGATCGGCCATAAGGAAAACATTTAATTAATATACTAGAAGCTGTCACGTGATGCGCGATTTTCACCTTCCATAGTAAGCTCACAAAACTTTCAACCAAATAAGGTAAATTAAAATATGCCAAATTAATTAATTAGGTTACCCATTGTAATATGTGGAATACATTTCATTCCTCACGTCTGTATAACCAAATAATTTAAAATCAAGTGCATACTTTTGGCTTAACTTTTCAAACAAATGTTTAGAAATAGATGCAAACGCTTTCTTCTTGAATTCGTTTTTCGCAGCCTTCATTCGTTTCGGATTTTGAAGTCCAGATTTTCTAGCTGACCATATTTGGCTCATGAAATCTTCCTCAACATTCTTCTCGTCTTTGAACTCTGGAATCTTGTACTCAACATCCGGGTCAATGTAACCCCTCCACTTGTAGTTATGCCAAAGGCGGTAGGCAATCTCTCTGGATGTGATGCACGTCTTGTAAAAATTGGCTCTCACTTCTTTGAAAAAGTGATGAAAGTTGTAGTTGCTAATGATGGTGATTTCTTCATCTATCTGTAAAAAATGCAGAAAATAGTTCCTTTAATGAAACTTGCACAATAACAGAAAAAAACTCAGACAATGGTAAAACGAAACAAAAAAATAAAAATATGTACCGAGTCAGTTTTAAAACTGAACAATAAAACTAAACGCGGGCAGTTTCAGGGTTTACTCTTCGTCAGCTACAACCACAAACAGCAGAAACTGATTGAAAACTAGGGTTAATTTTAAAAAAGAAAATGTAATCCAGTAATCAAATTTCTTTAATCGATCAATTTCGAAAAATTTGGTAAATTATGAAAAATCATAAAAATTCTTTTTTAAATCACCAAGGGCTTTATTCATTGTACTTGTTATAAGGCAATGAGGTATGTGAGGAAGGTTGTTGCTGTAACAAGAAGATACATAGTTCGCAACCAGACGATCCGGCAAGGCCTCAAAACCCAGCCCCTGCAGTCCCTAGTAGAACAGTCCCAACTACGACGGTTTGGCCATGTATGTGTCACCGCTGAATTAACACACCATTATAATATAATGACGAGAACTTACTATGTATTAACACGGTCTAAGAAAAGTGACTTAGATATTAAGAGATAACATAGCGACCATGATGATAGGAAACTCTCTATACAGAGCGTACCCTTACCAAAGATGCGAATAACGGACTCCGAGGTCAACAACAGAATTGCCAAGGCAAGCGCGGCTTTCGGAAGACTAAGAGTAAATGTCTGGGATCGACAAGGAATTAGTGCCGCCACCAAGATAAAGGTACATCATGCAATAGTGCTCACTACCCTCCTGTATGCCTGTGAAACATGGACAGTGTATAGCAGACATGCCAAGAAGCTTAATCATTTCCACATGAGCTGTCTTCGCAGGATTCTCAGGATCAAGTGGCATGATAGAGTATCTAATTCTGAGGCCCTCAACAGAGCACATACAAGCATCTACACATTGCTGCAGAGGGCCCAAATTAGATGGGCCGGACATGTTGTTCGCATGCCCGAAAAACGCCTCCAAAAGCAGTTGATGTACAGCGACCCCCCCCCCCCCCCCCCCCCCCCCCCCACCCCCGCCCCCCATAGTTCCCCCCCCGGCAACATGGGTAAGCGAACAGTAGGGGGACAAAAGAAACGCTTCAAAGACACACTGAAAGCATCGCTGAGCAGCTTCAAAATTGATGTTTCCTCCTGGGAGAATTTCGCACAGGATCGCTCTGCCTGGCGGACAAACATTACTCAAGGCGCTCGCATTGCAGAACAGAATTTAGCTGATAAGGCAGAAGGCAAGCGTGCTGCAAGAAAGGTCAGAATGCACAGCAACACTATTATCGACTCTTACCATGTGTGCCCCGTATGTGGCAGGGCCTGTAGAGCCAAAATAGGACTAATTAGCCACATGAGATCACCTAACAGATGTGTCACTGTGACGCATAATGTAATCCGACCACCTTTGCTTCCCCATTTAGTGTTTATAATTTTGCTACGCAAAAACCACGAATTTCGCTGTCTGTCTGACTCATATTTTCAAGCCACGCCTATTTTTCCTGTTTTACATGCGCTGATGAGTGTTTACCAACTTTCGCCTTGGCAATCTTAACAAGGGTAGCGAACCTGGTTTGTTTCCCTGAGTTCTCACGCGAGCTGATCTGTCAGTCATTGGTCATTAGAACAGACGCACGTGGGGAAAAGACCAGATCCTTGAAGAAATACAAGGGCGATAATAATACTTCCCGACCACCCTTGAGGTCCGTGCATTTCAGGGGACGTAAAGCTTTGATCTGAGGAAACGGACGGAAATCTAAAAGGGGCCCGTTCGCACGGCCCATGTCTTTTGATGTCGTTCGACATCACGAGTAGAGCGAACCGTAAAACCTTTATCTCGGAAATGAAGCTCATTGATTTTCCCTGCTATGCCGAAGGTGTGAATTGTCGCATCCTTTAGAGATATTACACAAAATCTGTATATATACGGCGTTCTCTCCAAATCAGTTATCAGGTCTCTCAGAAAATTTTGAATAATCTGAACGCGTACGCAAGAACCTATGTGGAATAGTGCGTTAATAGCCTTCGTGGGGATTTATTCTGATTTCTGGTAATAATAATAAGTTGTGCTTAAGTTTTACCATTTCTAATTCACTGTGATTCCCGAGCGTTAAGACTAGTGAAATAGCAAACGCGTAGATATTTTCTTACCAGTTGTTCAGTTTAATGTAAAAATCCATCAACCATTTTTACACCAGAAGATACGGTTTAGCTGACTAGGTATTATGCTATGAGTGACAGAGTAGAATTCGCATTATATTTCATTGTGTGTAATTTTGTAAACGGCTAGTGTTTAATATCATGTGTCAAAACAATAGACGCCGACAATCAAATAGCTAGTAATGACAGGCGAAAGTTGTTAAGGGCGCGTAGTTATAATTAAATTATAACTGACATTGTGCGCTGATTGCCGGAAGGCGGCATGCCTAAAACCCAACCTGTACTCGCTAAGCGAAGTGCGATAAGATAGGCTAAGACCCCGTGTGCATTTTAATTTAATTAGGTGACGGAGAGGATAAAGATCATACCCTTACGCGTGATAGTATAGGAAATTGGCATTTTGGTTAAATGTTCTTTTTCTTCCTAATATAGTACCGGATCAAAACTAGCGGCCAGCGGTTTTCTATTGTGGTCCTTTCCTCAGTTACTGAAGGAGTAATAGTTGTCGTTGTTTTCCTTGGCGTTCGTCCCCAGCACAGGTGTGAACAGGAACTGCCAAGGCGACAAACTAACATTTTAACTGTTAATTTCAGTTAACTGGACTTACAAAATACCCAGATTGTTTATTCAATTTTATCAGCTCGCTGTGGCAATATACATAACATGTTTCCCGACTTCTGACAGTCGTTTCTTCCAAGTGAATTTTATCCAGGAGTATACGCTGTTTCATAATCGGCACTCATCCCAAAGCAAGCCGATAGTATTTATCATCATCATCTTAATTAACATTTTAGCAACCAGATGTTTTTTTTTCTTTAGCTATTTTCTTTAGCTATTAGTAGACAGTGTCTACTGTCTACTGTGAACACAAGATCGCGGTTTATTTTTTTGCTGCATGAATTATTTGATGTGACATTGCATATCCAAGAATCAACCACCAAATTAGGCGTCCCTGTGATGAATTTACCGTGATACAACGTTAAAATATCTCCAATTAAAAAGAGAACATTGTAGGAATAAAAATAATGCGTAAGATACTAGGAGACATGCTCGCCTATGCCCGCATTTCCTACCGCCATTCAAACTAACTAGTTAGACGTGCAGACGAAACGGTACCTGATGGTGATATTACTAAGTGTGATGTATGAGGTCAGCTGTGAAGGCTCCTGAGTTAAAATGTAGCTGTGAATTTTCAGAAGGCCTTTCTTGCTACCACTACGACCTCACACCTATCTTTTTTTCTAATGAATGTGGCTACGTTAAAATCTAGGGTACTGAATGTAATGTGTTGTATTGACATATACAAACACACACACACACAGATATTAAATAATATAATATTATCAATAAAATTTAGAACACAATGAACTAAATTCAGCTGGTGAAATTTTAGAAAGTAAATCTTTTTTAAATTTATTTGTTCTGAACCAAGGTTTTATTTTGGCCAGAACATATGAAAGATTTTGGAATTTATGAGTGAATGGCATGAATAAATGACATGATAAATAAAAGGTGTGTACGTATACAATTTTCACGAGTAGTTAATATTTCTACAGTTCATAATTTTATTTTCCCTGGGAGAACGATGAATAGATGTGCTGTTGGGGTGGCTTCATCCCTCCCTGTCTAAGCCTACCAAACATTGTCCATTAATGATGGAAGGAAATGGGATGTTTTAGTAGTAATTCACTTTGGGTGCTATGTCTATGAAGTTGGTGTAAATCCAGCAGACCAGCCTGCTTACGTAACTTCGAAAGAGTAGTTCTGGTGCTGGAATCTGGTGGCCCCACCTCTCCGTGCTTGGGGGCAATATATCGGGTGGCCCCACCTCTCCGTGCTTGGGGGCAATACAAGGCTGTTCTGCCGAGATGCGACACTGCACGGGTCCTCACTGTCAATTATTTACCCAGCATTTGACACCACCTTTTGGTGTCAACATAAAAAAAACTCACAGCTCTGAAATAAAGTATT
This sequence comes from Oreohelix idahoensis, assembly GCA_024509875.1. NCBI lineage: Eukaryota > Metazoa > Mollusca > Gastropoda > Stylommatophora > Oreohelicidae > Oreohelix > Oreohelix idahoensis. The sequence goes on along the minus strand of JAMPIV010010832.1, from coordinate 116,598 downwards.
GGTTTAGGTTCAGAACCTTACCTAAGGAGCCACTTCTACACGTAACAATTTACAATAACACCACTTAGACAGGGTCAGATCTCTCTGACCATACAACACATCTTACCAAGTTGGTTTCACATAGGATAAGTTCTCCCAGACTACATATTCCGAAATATGTTTATTAGCTTCTTGCCATAGGATAGGATAGGTGATATGTTCCACTGATCTCAACACTTGATCTGTCCTTCCTAATCCTTGCTGGAGTTTATATATATTGTTTGTCCCTAGACCCTGAACTAGGGCGGGGGGTCTAGAGCAAATCCTTACTTGTTGTAAGGCTAGATTTCGATATGGCAGTATCAAATCACTCGAAACATTAAACAATATTTAAAATATACAAAGAAATAATTTCAATCTTACCAGATTATGAATAAAGAACACAGAAATGCTAGCAAAACTCAGCTGAGCTGCTGGCTATAGTATGGCGTCCCTGAACTTATTTCAATTTACTTCATTGGAAATCACCACACTTAAAATTTACTGTGTCTATCACTGGACAACTATTGAGGAATGGCAAAAAAGCGCGTCTGAGCGCTGATAATATGATTGTCTGTGGCCAATCAATGCCTTGTGTTTTTTTCAAATTCAAATTTCCTACACTAAAGTCATTTCAGTCATGCTTCAGTCAAGTATGGATTTTTATCTGTTAGTCCGTCCGTCTCTACTTGCGTTTTCACAAAAAACGTACTTGGTTTTTGAACCAACCTATCCGTCCCCTCTACAAATTTTGTCTTTAAAGTTATTTTTAGCCACAGCTCCCACCAATGTCCCTCTCTTTCATTCTAACTAGATTTGGACACTTGAGTCTCAAGGTCGCGGTTTTTGTGCAAATTAGTGACATGTTTGATTCAATGCAGTCTTTCGCTGATGTGAACAACACAGTCTTTTGTCAATGTCTTCATTATTATCTATCCGTCTGTATAAATAAAAGCATATTATTTCACTGCTCAAAATGGGCCATCCGGCCAGCTAATTTTTATATTCCTAACATTAGTATTAAGAAAAAGTTACTTTTTTAATTTTGTAATATTTCAAGCATCTGCGTTGTAATGCTTTTGCCGCTGAATTCAAATAAAAGGCTTGGTATCGCATAAGCGTCCCTTTCCGTACCTCGTGTCAATTTGGGGACGTGAATTTTTCCTTTCCCCCCCCCCCCCCCCCCCCCCCCCCACGCCCCCCAATTGCGTCTCCTTAGCCTTGCTAGTCTCACGCAATTTTTCAGTCATATTTTTTTTTTTCCTTTTGATCCGCCGTTCTCATCCCGTTCAAATGGTAACCGTTTCAGCAATTTAATTTCCATGGCGGGTGATGACCCGCGGCGTGGGCGATCATGCCTTCTAGTAACTTACGCATTCTTTTTATCCCTACATTTTATCCTTTGGAGATATTTTTACGTTGTATCACTGTTAATTTTATGACACATCTCCCCACTTGAAAACATGCCTACGGCAAGTTCTAAAACCAGTGATACACATAGATAAAATCTCTCCTCACGTCTGCCATTACTCTAATTTTGATCACAGGGGTGCCGACTGAGGAAATCTGCACCGACATTCAATTTGCCTGGGATATATTGGATACTAAACTGATAAGGTTGAAGCAATAAAGACCACCTCAGCAATCTTGCGTTTTCATGCTTAGCCTGAGATAAGAATACGAGAGGCTGATGATCCGTCTCGACCACAAAAGTCCTACCATACAGATAGATTTGAAACTTCTTTATTGCCCAGATTAACGCTAAACATTCTTTTTCGCTTGTGGAGTATCCTTGTTCCGCCTTATTCAATTTGCGGCTTGCATAAGCGACTGGTTTCAGTTCCCCATCAGGTGAAGATGATCTTTGCAACAAAGCCCCTCCGAGTCCTACATTACTTGCATCGGTTCTTAAGACAAAGTCCTGTGTCAAATCAGGCAGTTTGAGAATAGGCTTGCTAGTGAGTTTTTCCTTTAAGTCTTGGAACGCTAGTTCACATTGTGCAGTCCAAATAATTTTATCTGGAAGTCCCTTGCGAGTCAGATCAGTCAGAGGAGCACAAATAGAGTTAAAATCTTTGATATATTTTTGATAAAATCCGCATAACGACACGAATGATCGCACGTCCTTTTTTGTTTGTGGTCTAGGTGCTCTCTGCAGTTTTTCCAAGTTCTTGGGGTCAGGGGTCATGTTACCCTGATATACAGTGTGTCCCAAGAATTCCAACTCTTTGCATCCAATACAACATTTTGTTGGCCTAGCAGTTAAGTTCGCCTCCCTAAGTCTATTAAATAACATCTCTAGAGCTTCAATGTGTTCTTCAAATGTCTCTGTGGCGACGAGAATATCATCCATGAAATTCGTGATACATGGGTTATTCAGGGGATCCAACAATTTGCGCATCATCCTTGAAAATACACTCGGAGCATTTTTCAGTCCGAATGGTAGCATATTGAATTCATAATGTCCATCCGAAGTGCTAAAAGCCAAATAAGGTCTCACTTCAGGCTTCACTGGGATCTGGTAATAGCCTTTACTAAGATCCACCTTTGAAAAGTATTTTGCCTTGTTCAGTCTGGCAAATAACTGTTTTGTGTCTGGTAATGGATCCACTTGTCCTTCTGTGACAGCATTCAGTTTCCTGTAATCTATGCACAGTCTGTGTTCCCCAGACGGTTTTCTCAACAAAACGACACTAGAACTAAAAGATGATTCACTGTGCGAAATAATCCCCTCCTTCAACAAATAATCTATTTCTTCCTTCAATGCCTTCTCCTTCGCGAACGGAATAGAATAGGCTCTCATACAGATTGGGTTTGAGTCTACCAGTTTCATGTCATACTGTAGCAAATTTGTATGGCCTGGTTTATCTGTTAATACATCTGTATGTTCCTCCAGAACCTGTTGAACTCTCTCCCTCTGGTTTTTAGTCAGGTGCTTACTGACTTTTACCTGTGCTGCTGTTTCACAAGGATGTAATGGGTATTCATGTGAGGTGAGTGGTTCCTTTTGCATTTGAGTTGCGATAGCTAAGGTCAGTAAGGGGGTGCTTTCCTGGAGTGGTCTGTCCAGATACTTCTTTAACAGGTTTACATGATAAACTTTCTCCTTCCCCTTTTTGTCAATTTTATAGTTTGTTCTAGACACCTTCTCTAGAACCGTATATGGACCTTGCCATCCAATTTGTAATTTATTCTGGCTACCGGGTAGTAGAAGCAGCACCTTCTCTCCCACAGCTAGTTCTCTGTCCTTTGCCTTCCTATTAAAATATGCTGCATGTTTCTTCCTGGCTTGTTTCAAATTATCATTTGCCAGTTTCCATCCAGCTTTCAAACGAGTGGTCAGTTCGTTCACGTATTGATAAGATGAGGTAACAGTCTCTTCCGCCTTCTCATCTGTCCAGGTCCTTAATAAAGCTTCTAATGGACCTTTTATTGGCCTCCCAAATAGCAGAGTTGCGGGAGCCATCCCGGTTGAACTATGTGGTACCTCCCGATACGCAAACAATGCGGCGGGCAGGAATTGATCCCACAGATCCGGTTTTTCGTGTGCCAGCTTTCTCAGGATAGAAATGAGAGTCCCGTTGAACCTCTCTACCTGGCCGTTCCCTTGCGGATGGTACGGACTACAATGAAAGTGTCTGGCTTGAAATAGCTTAAAAACTTCTTCCGTTAGTTTCCCCTTGAACTGAGAACCATTATCCGTCAAGATTTGATGCGGGAATCCTAATCGGGTAAATATTGTAAGTAGTGCCTCTGCTACATGTTTTGAATCAATTGATGGCAGGGCTACCGCCTCTCCCCACATAGAACAAGTGTCCACCAGAGTAAGGATGTAACTGTTCCTCCTCTTGGTCCGAGTGAGAGGTCCCACAATATCCACTGCAACCCTCTCAAAAGGTGTTCCCACTATGGGCATTTCCCCTAGAGTTGCAGGAGCAGTCCAATGCTTTGGAGCTACCCTTTGACATTCTGGGCAGGATTTGACATATCTTTTTATATCCTCCGTTATCCCTGGCCAGAAGTAATGACAAGCTATACGCTGTCCTGTGGCGCTGATCCCCATGTGACCACTGAAGGGAATCGCATGCCCGAGTTCCATCACTTTATCTCTATATGAAGTGGGAAGAACCAGCTGGTTGTGACCATTTGTTCCAGTTCCGGCCTTCCTGTATAATAGTTTGTTCTTCATGAAATATTCTCCCTTGCTCGGAGGTGTGTGGCATTTGGGCAATTTTTTAAAACATGGCTTGAGTGTCCTATCCTCAGCCTGCGCCTTCCTCATCTCCTCTGGATGAGCATTTATAGGTTCACCTTCTTCCTCCTTCTTCTGTGACCTGGTCTGCACTGTCGCCATGATCACAGGCCTCTCGGGATTCCCCAAGAAGACGTATCTACACCCCAATATCAGAGGGTAGATTGGTTCATCTATCACTGCTGCTCTGATTTCTCCTTCCACATAGCGAGTTTTCACCGTTATCCTTGCGATGGGAAGTGTCATGAGTGGTATGTCCTTAGTCGCCCCTTGTATTTCCACTGTTTCTGTGGTATACTGACTTGGGTCCACTAGGCTAGACTTCACAACTGAATCATAATCCAAACCTGTATCATAAAGGCACCTTATGGTGACCCCATTACAAATAACATCCTCACAAACTGGGGGGTGATAAGGTTCCTGTTGTCCATTAGGATTAACCTTTAATCTTTGCGTCCCCGACTTCATTGCAGCAATGTTTGAAGGTTTCCTTCTACAAAATTCGGTGTTATGGTTATCTTTCTTGCACCATTTACACCATCTTTTTCCTTGGTTCAACGGTTTTCTTTCATTGAATTTTTGGTCATTGAACTGTGAGTTTCTGTCTCGGTAGTCATTTCTTGGCCGTTCAAAGTTTGTCCTACCTTTATTTCCCTGCTCTCTATTATCAAATTTATTAAATTGCTGTGGAGCTTTAAAATTGTCTATGTGCTTCTTTTTAGCACCACTTACCTCTGCCTGGGCTGCCTGATACCTCTCAGCGACATTTAAAACCTCTCCCAATTTCTCTGCACCTTGTTCCATGAGGAATTTTCTCATGTCTGGAGCCATGGACTCTCTCAATTGCTCAATCATGATCATTTCTTTAAGATCTTGGGTCTTCCCCAGAGCAGTCCATTTCTCCAAATAGGTTTCCAGTCTGGCAGAGAATTGGTGGTATGTCTCCCCAGACAACAGTTTGGCATTTCTAAATTTCTTACGATAAAATTCCCCATTTTTTTCGTACCTCAATAACAAAGCCTGCTTTAACATGTCATAATTGTCTTGGTCTTCTCTGTTCATTTTTGCGAAGACTTCATAAGAAGTACCTCTCAGTCCCTGTGATAGCTTTAAACTCCACCTCTCTCTCTCTAACCCATATGTAGTAGCTAATAACTCAAAACGTCCTAGGTACCCCTCTATGTCATCGTCTTTTTCAACAAAATGGTCTAAATGAAACCCCATAGCTGAGTTTGAGGCTCCCAGACTGGGCGTAGCATCTGAGGCAAAAGGGCTGGCACCATTTTCAGGAGCCTGGCCTTGTAATTCCAGCTCCCTTAGTCGTAATTCGTGCTCCCTTTGCAACCTTCTATCTTCTGCCTCCCTTTCGGCCTTTTTATCTTCTGCCTCCCTTTGCTGTCGTTTTTCTTCTGCCTCAATCTGCAGCCTCTTAGTCTCAGCCTCTAACCTCTTCTCTTCAGCCAACCTTTCAGACTCTAATTTTCTTTCAGCCTCTTTTTCTAATCTTCTTTCTTCCCGTTCAATATATTTATCACATTCAGCCGTTACGTATTGAATTAAAATCTGACCATCCATTCCCATCTCCTTTGCGGTCAGCACAGCAGCTGATCTAAATTTTGCCAGCTCCGCCATACTTTTTAAACAAATCTAGCAATAAGCAAAGTAAAATTTCCAACCACTAAAGTACTTATAATTACTCTAGACTAAAATAATTCTAATTAATTAATTAACTAACACTGGCTGTGAAGATTCACCAACTTCTAATTGCCCTTTTAATTTAAAGGGACACTTTTAATTTTAAGGGAATTTTACAATTTTGTTCCCCTAATTTTATTTCTCCCACCAGGAGATCCTTATATTACTGTTTATGCTAATTATCCCTGGACAAGACCCCAATATATGTAGTGGTTTTGATGGTATTGTATGATGGTGATATTACTAAGTGTGATGTATGAGGTCAGCTGTGAAGGCTCCTGAGTTAAAATGTAGCTGTGAATTTTCAGAAGGCCTTTCTTGCTACCACTACGACCTCACACCTATCTTTTTTTCTAATGAATGTGGCTACGTTAAAATCTAGGGTACTGAATGTAATGTGTTGTATGTATTATACATATACAAACACACACACACAGATATTAAATAATATAATATTATCAATAAAATTTAGAACACAATGAACTAAATTCAGCTGGTGAAATTTTAGAAAGTAAATCTTTTTTAAATTTATTTGTTCTGAACCAAGGTTTTATTTTGGCCAGAACATATGAAAGATTTTGGAATTTATGAGTGAATGGCATGAATAAATGACATGATAAATAAAAGGTGTGTACGTATACAATTTTCACGAGTAGTTAATATTTCTACAGTTCATAATTTTATTTTCCCTGGGAGAACGATGAATAGATGTGCTGTTGGGGTGGCTTCATCCCTCCCTGTCTAAGCCTACCAAACATTGTCCATTAATGATGGAAGGAAATGGGATGTTTTAGTAGTAATTCACTTTGGGTGCTATGTCTATGAAGTTGGTGTAAATCCAGCAGACCAGCCTGCTTACGTAACTTTGAAAGAGTAGTTCTGGTGCTGGAATCTGGTGGCCCCACCTCTCCGTGCTTGGGGGCAATATATCGGGTGGCCCCACCTCTCCGTGCTTGGGGGCAATACAAGGCTGTTCTGCCGAGATGCGACACTGCACGGGTCCTCACTGTCAATTATTTACCCAACATTTGACACCACCTTTTGGTGTCAACATAAAAAAACTCACAGCTCTGAAATAAAGTATTGGTTTAGGTTCAGAACCTTACCTAAGGAGCCACTTCTACACGTAACAATTTACAATAACACCACTTAGACAGGGTCAGATCTCTCTGACCATACAACACATCTTACCAAGTTGGTTTCACATAGGATAAGTTCTCCCAGACTACATATTCCGAAATATGTTTATTAGCTTCTTGCCATAGGATAGGATAGGTGATATGTTCCACTGATCTCAACACTTGATCTGTCCTTCCTAATCCTTGCTGGAGTTTATATATATTGTTTGTCCCTAGACCCTGAACTAGGGCGGGGGGTCTAGAGCAAATCCTTACTTGTTGTAAGGCTAGATTTCGATATGGCAGTATCAAATCACTCGAAACATTAAACAATATTTAAAATATACAAAGAAATAATTTCAATCTTACCAGATTATGAATAAAGAACACAGAAATGCTAGCAAAACTCAGCTGAGCTGCTGGCTATAGTATGGCGTCCCTGAACTTATTTCAATTTACTTCATTGGAAATCACCACACTTAAAATTTACTGTGTCTATCACTGGACAACTATTGAGGAATGGCAAAAAAGCGCGTCTGAGCGCTGATAATATGATTGTCTGTGGCCAATCAATGCCTTGTGTTTTTTTCAAATTCAAATTTCCTACACTAAAGTCATTTCAGTCATGCTTCAGTCAAGTATGGATTTTTATCTGTTAGTCCGTCCGTCTCTACTTGCGTTTTCACAAAAAACGTACTTGGTTTTTGAACCAACCTATCCGTCCCCTCTACAAATTTTGTCTTTAAAGTTATTTTTAGCCACAGCTCCCACCAATGTCCCTCTCTTTCATTCTAACTAGATTTGGACACTTGAGTCTCAAGGTCGCGGTTTTTGTGCAAATTAGTGACATGTTTGATTCAATGCAGTCTTTCGCTGATGTGAACAACACAGTCTTTTGTCAATGTCTTCATTATTATCTATCCGTCTGTATAAATAAAAGCATATTATTTCACTGCTCAAAATGGGCCATCCGGCCAGCTAATTTTTATATTCCTAACATTAGTATTAAGAAAAAGTTACTTTTTTAATTTTGTAATATTTCAAGCATCTGCGTTGTAATGCTTTTGCCGCTGAATTCAAATAAAAGGCTTGGTATCGCATAAGCGTCCCTTTCCGTACCTCGTGTCAATTTGGGGACGTGAATTTTTCCTTCCCCCCCCCCCCCCCCCCCCCCAATTGCGTCTCCTTAGCCTTGCTAGTCTCACGCAATTTTTCAGTCATATTTTTTTTTCCTTTTGATCCGCCGTTCTCATCCCGTTCAAATGGTAACCGTTTCAGCAATTTAATTTCCATGGCGGGTGATGACCCGCGGCGTGGGCGATCATGCCTTCTAGTAACTTACGCATTCTTTTTATCCCTACATTTTATCCTTTGGAGATATTTTTACGTTGTATCACTGTTAATTTTATGACAAGAAACAAGTGTGTTTTTGTGAAAAACCAAGTAGAAACAGACGGACGAACAGACAATAATACATACTTGACTGAGATCTGACTGAAATTTGACTTTTGGTTTGAAGGTTTGAAAAAGTTAGGGGGGGGGGAAGTCTGTGATTGGACAAATGTATTCATATTAGCGGGATAGAGACACGCATTTTTGCCATTTGATAATAGTCTGTCCAGTAACACAGTCAGTTATTTCCAGTGGTGTTTTCCCAGAAGATATTGTATACAATATAGTGGGACGCCATACTATAGCCAGCAGCTCAGCTGAGTTTTGCTAGCATTAACTGTGTTCTCAATTCTGAATTCTGAATTGTGAGTTTCTGTTGTGGCACTAAAGCTAGTGCCACATACTTAAGCAAGAATACACAAGCAGATGTGTGTGCCGCCTAACATTTGTGTCGGTGCAGCCTAGCATTGTATTCCAGCTACAGAGAGGAGTGGGCCACAGGAAGCTAGTATCAGATCTTCACAGACAAGATGAGTGAATACGTGGCCTGCTGAAGATTCACCAGTATTTAAAACCACCACAAATATTTCCCTATCAAAAATATACTGAATTCTTGGGAAATATAACATTAAACTAGTCTATAAGTCAATGGACAAAGCTTGTTGTAGTCACAGAGTGGGAGTGATGACACCACCCCAACAGCACATCCAGTAATAGTTCTCCCAGAGACAATAGAGATATTATTAATATTCACCAGTCTTATAAAATACCTATGTACACAAATTCCATTTTATTATGCCATATATTTATGGATTCCATTTATAACTCCATAACATTTCATATGTTCTGACCAAAATAAAACATTGGTTAAGAACTAATAAATTTAAAAAAAAAATTGTTAACATATAAACTAAAACAGTCTGAGTTAGTTCAGTGTGTTATAGATTTTATTAATATTATTAGACATATTAATTACCTGTGTGTGTTTGTATAGTATATTACAACACATTACATTTCAGTACCCTAGACTTTTTAACGTAGCTACATTCATGATAGTAAAAGAGATATGTTTGAGGTCGTAAGTGGTAGTAAGAAGGGCCTTCTGTAATTCACATAAACATTTATCTCAGGAGCCTTCAAAGCTGACCTCATACATTACACTAGATAACATAACCACCATACAATACCATCAAAACCACTACAGTCCCCCATTATAAAAATTAATTATTTGTGGAGGGACTGTGGCCCACTTTGGAGGATAAAGCTACTGGATCATGATACATATGCATGGATGTTTACGTTCAAGAGTGTTACACCAAGTTTAGGTAAGGCGTGATTGGTGTGGCCACGAATGTCAGAGTGAGGGTGAATATTTTCTAGTTGCGAAAACTATACCATCCTTTATTTTCTTTGCAAATACTGTTATTTTACTGGATAGCTTAAGTAGGAACTTTGTTCTTTTCTTTACTGTCTATTCTATAACCTAGTGTTAATCTTTGACCTTTTCGGTTATTAACTTCTTTTGGGATTTTTTTCTCAACAAGGGGGGAGGGCACTTATTGGGTTATCTTCCTATGTCTGTAAGGGGAGGGGGTGTCTAAAGTAGCGCTGTGTTAAAATTGTAAGAAAATAAGTTGACACAATGCTAGCCAGCCTTAAAACCACAGAAAAAGGTTAGAATTATGAGATAGCTTCAAAACGACAGATGGGAATCAGAATTATGAGCTAGCTTAAAAAACACAGAAGATCAAAATTATGAACCAGCTTAAAAACCACAGAAAATGATCAGAATTACGAGTGAGCTAAAAAACCACAGATAAGATCAAAATTATGAGCCTGCTTGTCGTAAATTTATTTGAGAGAATTCTATGAACTAGTGGTCCCGTTTAGAGTGTAGAGTGATGGTGAAGGCTCTGTGATAGATAAGGGTTAGAAAGTAAATAGTTGATTCACAGAGTGCTGGGGAGAGTAAGGACAGACTCTTTTACGACAATCGTTCCTCTCAATCTTCTCCTCAAACTCTCCTGGTCAAACAATTATTTGCCAGTTTCCAGACACACACCTGCGCTCACACCGATTTGGTACTTCAAACACACAGACGCACGCGAATACAAACTACGAATATAACCGATATGGGGTAATTGTGGGCTTGGGCCTTCCAACACAATATTAGAAGTTTTATACTGTTTATTTATCACTAAGAATCAAATCATAACATTAATCATTTGACAGGCAAAAATCATAGTTTACAGAAATAAAATACAAATGACAAGATGGGGGGTATGAAGATTGATATCCCATATGCCCTTCCCTCTTGTACAGACAAATGAAAAGGAACCCAGTCTAAATGACAGGTAGTTAACAGAAATAGATAAGTTAACCCAACAGTGGATTAATCTATCCTGAAAAGATGGATTAGGAAACTAGTCCTATTATCCTAAACTGGTTTTCCTTCTACTAATCAGTTTAGGAAGGGGAAATAACGGAGTTAAGAAATCCCACTTATAATGTGAACAATACGAGGAATAAAATAACAAAGTGTCTACCAGGTACAGCAATTAAAATAGTTGCACATAAAACTCATTCAGTCATGCGCGCTCGTGCTGGCTAACACACAAACTCTCACACAGACTTACCGATCTTGGAATCAGGCACTCCATAGAATTATACAAAAACCATCAATTAACACTTGACATGTGAAAGTGTCTGTTACTTCGATGTCCAGCCCCAGATGTAGCGAGGTTGGCTGGTAGCAAATATTCTCACTTATCGCCGGACGTGAAGCCTAAGTGTTCTTGTGTTTTATTCTATAAGAAGAGTCTATGGGATGGTACTGTCACAGTTAGATACAGGTGAGAATGGGGTGTGGTTTGCTTAGATTTCGCCGCTGGTGGTGAAACTTCTTAAACGAGATGACAACAACTGACCAGTGCGGTATGGTTTAAATCCAGTGAGGAAAAACTAGGCACAGTCACAGTTCAGGTAAATATGTACTCTCTCTCAGTAGCAGTAAACTAATAAAAAGCTCTGGCAATTGTTCTTCTTCCAGTTACAACTTAATTTGCTTGATGATGTGTTAAATTTGTCTTTGGGTGTGCTTTCTTTCTTATAATTTAGATAACGGAATCCCCAACATAGGATCGCCTCAAAGATTAAAATTTAAACAGTCTCAACAAGTTCTGGCTGCCATCAATGGTACCTATACCTTGTAGCGGTATGGCAGCTTGCGTACCCTGATAATCCCCAGAGCTATGCCAGTGGGAGTTTTACTCCTGGTAGGTTCAACCAAGCTGGACTGGTCTGTGTGGGTAGGGGTCAGACAAAAGCTGGTACCCTGGTCCTCCAGGTTGGGGGTTTTAGCACAGGGCTGACACCCCTGTCTGTGTAAAAAAAACAATGAAGTTACGGAAACAATAATAAATGAACAAACTTTGCTGCGGGATGGACATTCGGAGTTTGTGGCTCATATGACTGTCAGTGGTGAAAGCCGAAAAGAAGCCACTGACATGAAAACGGATGTCCTGACCGCAAAACAGGATACAAGAATAGGTTTTTGGAATGTCAGGACAATGTACGAGACAGGTAAACTAAGACATGTCACGGCAAAAATGAGAAACTATAGGTTACACATTCTAGGGATAAGCGAGAGCAGATGGACAGGGGCAGGAAAAGTTAAAACAGCAACAGGAGAAACAGTACTTTACTCTGGAAGAGAGGATGGACAACACAATGAAGGCGTAGCCATTATTCTACAGAAAGGAATAGAAAGGACATTACTGGAATGGAAACCCATCAACAACAGACTGATAAGATTAAGATTGAGAGGGAGATTCATCAACACTACAATAATACAATGCTACGCACCAACGAATGATAGCGATGAGGAGGTCAAGGAAGAATTCTATCAACAACTGCAGAAAGAAATGGAAGACACACCTAGATATGATCTTGTTATAGTAATGGGAGACCTCAATGCGAAAGTTGGTACACACAATACATATAATGAAAGAACAATGGGGAAATGCGGCAGCGGAACAGCAAACGAAAATGGGGATAAACTAATAAGTTTCTGTAGCATTAATAACCTGGTCATTGGAGGAACACTCTTCCCACATAAAGAAATTCACAAATTAACATGGGAATCACCAAATGGTCGGGACAGAAACCAGATAGACCACATCATGGTTAACGGTAGATGGAGACATGCATTACAAGATGTGAAGGTAAGAAGAGGTGCAGATGTGGGAAGTGATCACCATTTAGTAGTAGCAAAACTGAAAGTGAAACTAAGAAGGGCTGCACCAACTGTAACTACACAGAAAAGGTTTGACATCAGCAAATTGAAGGACTCCCTTACCAGAAAAGCTTTTACGGCCGACATAAAGAAACGATATCAATTTGCCAAAAGTCCGGAAAAGACATTGACTGATGATATAGACCAGAATTTCAACACCATTTCAACAATATACAAAGAAAGCAGCAAATCATGCTTGGGATTCCAGGAAAGGAAGAAGCAAGACTGGATAACACCAGAAACTTTAAACACCATAACGATGAGAAAGGAAATGAAAAGAAAGAAAACAGAAGCGAAGTCCCCCAGGTTAAAGCAACTATATAGCGAACAGTACAGTCAGCTGGACAAGGAAGTTAAACGCCAAACCCGAGCCAACAAAAGGAATTTCCTAGACGATCTTGCAAGACAGGCAGAGGAGGCAGCACTGAGAAATGAACAAAGCACAGTATACAAAATAACTAGATTCATCAGCGGAAAACGAGGTGCAAACAATATTACATTAGTAAGAGATAAGCAAGGTAATCTCATCACGACAGCAGAGGGACAAGAAACAAGATGGGCAGAGCACTTCCGAGAAACTCTGAACAAGGAACCACCAGAGACACAATTGAATGTTCCTGAGGCTGAAAACGATCTAGATGTGAATACAGACATTCCACGAAAAGAAGAAATCATCACAGCAATCAAAGGGTTAAAGAACGGCAAAGCTCCGGGCCATGATAACTTAAATGCAGAGCTATTTAAGACAGACCCTGAGCTAGCAGCAGAACTATTAGAACCACTATTTGCACAAGTCTGGAAAAAGGGGACAACACCATCAGAGTGGAACAAAGGAATAATTGTCAAATTGCCCAAGAAGGGCGATCTTGCAGACTGCAATAATTGGAGAGGAATCACTCTTCTCTCAGTTCCCAGCAAAATACTAGGCAGGATAATTATACAGAGAATTTCAAAGGCAGTAGATCACAAACTGAGGAAAGAACAAGCAGGATTTAGAAAGAACAGGAGATGTGTAGATCATATATTCACTCTCAGGAACATTATAGAGCAGTGCTCAGAATGGCAAAGACAGCTTTACATTAATTTCGTTGATTTTGAAAAGGCTTTTGACAGCATACATAGGGACAGTTTATGGAAAAAACTGAGGGCTTATGGAATTCCAAGCTGCATAGTGTCAATCATAAAAAGCCTCTATGCAAACTTTACGTGCAGTGTTGGGCAGAGCAACTTAACCTTTGAGGTGAAGACAGGAGTACGACATGGATGCCCCTTATCAACCACTCTATTTTTAACAGTCATAGACTGGGTGATGCGCCAGACAACAGAGGGCAGTCCAAGAGGAATAAGATGGACAACATTTTCTACATTGGAAGATCTGGAATATGCAGATGACATTGCACTACTAGCTCATTCACATCAACACATCCAGGAAAAAACGGATAGACTTAATAAGTTTAGCCAGCAGGTGGGCTTGAACATCAATTTAAAGAAGTCTGAGGTCATGACGCTCAATGTGAGCAACCCTGAGCCCATATCAGTAAGGAATAAGCAATTGGTACAGACATATACCTTCACATACCTAGGAAGCATAGTAACACCAGACGGCGGGGCAGGCAAAGACATCAACATCAGAATGAATAAGGCAAGAACAGCCTTCTTTAGCCTAAACAACATCTGGAAATCCTCCCAATACAGCACAAGCACAAAATTAAGATTATATCAGAGCTGTGTGCTTTCTGTGCTTCTCTATGGTGCGGAATGCTGGAGAGTTACAGAGAAGGAAATGTCGAAATTGTCCTCTTTTCACACAACATGCCTAAGAAAAATTTACCGAATCTTTTGGCCGAATACCATCACTAACCAAGATCTGCTTACTCGTAGCAAGCAAGAGGACATGCACACCATCATAGCTGGCAGACGCTGGAACTGGGTTGGTCATGTCCTCAGAAGAGACCCCGATGCCATCACAAGAACAGCTATGCTTTGGACCCCTGAAGGAAAACGAAAAAGAGGCCGACCAAAAACAACCTGGCGGAGGACTGTGGAGGCTGAGATGCAAAGAATGAACCAGAGTTGGGGCACTGTACGAAGGATGGCCACCGACCGAGCAAAGTGGAATCAATTTGTTGTTGCCCTACAAGACGCCACTAGGCGTGATGGCCACTGACTGCTTTGACGGTCGGCGGCTAAGGATCAAAGAAGAAGAACAAGTTCTGGAGGGGTTTAAGAACTGAGTCTGGGAGACTCTATACCAGGTTTTTCTTGCTGGGATCGCAAAGGTTGTGATACACCCTATATTAAAGATAAAACGTTATCATACCAAAAAATCAAATAACATTCTAAAGCGCGATAAATTTACCGTTAACTATTTATACACTCGCGTCTTTAATCGTATAAATTCAAGAAGAACTCCCCGCGAGTTTAATAGTTAAAACACACATATATACATAGAACTTAACTCAATTAAATTTAGTTATAAATTCCTTCGCGTCTTTAAATGTTACTTTAAGCATTTAAGTATCTATCATCTTTGGAAATAATATAATAGATATATCATTAAATTTTCAACTGGAACTATTTGAGATAAGTTTAACTTAATAGCTTTAAATTAATCACAAAATCCAATGAAATAAGATGAATGAACTAGACCACTGATCACTTTAAAACAAATATATTATACCGTTTAGCACAGAATAGAATTCACTGCAATAAGTTGAAAATCCAGAGGGAATCAAACAAGATTTCACTATGCTAGTGCTTCTGTCAATGTCTGGCAAACGAGTGATAAAATTGCATTTCTCAAAGGTCTGTATATGTCTAACTGGAATGGAACTTAAAGGGGTCGTGTGAGATTTTCACACTTTTTATGATCTCCGGAGAAAATCGAGATTCTAGCCGCCCGGCGTTTCCCCCGTTCGTCTCAGGCTTTCGAGCGTTCTCTGATTGACACAGAGATGTGAAATGTCTGCAAGAAGCTTGCTTCGTCCACTCTGATTCACGCTGCCGTGTTATCTAGCAGCAGGAAACTTCATCGTCCGTTCTGAGATCCCTTAGATCTCATGCCGCTAGTACGTTTGATCCTGGCAACGCCTTTAAGGCAGGCACGAACGAAAAGGTGTAGCGCAATGCTTGCTTATAATCGCTCTAGAAACCGGAGTGGGCGTGATTGAACCTCCCATTAAAGGCCATGCGATCTCTAAAATGCACGGAAGATAGCAGTCTACATATTAATGATCCAACGTGTTGACAATCCACGTGAAAATGCTGCATTGCTAATGAGCCCACGTTTCTATTGTGCATTGTTAATGAGCCCAGGTGGAGAGAATTCCCCGTTGATGAAAATTTACACCAATATTCAGGGGTACTGATGTTATACGAGGGTCCTATCATCCAACACTTTCAGGGACAGCTGAGTTGTCCGTCACACTGCTTAAAAACCACAGAAAATGATCAGAATTACGAGTCAGCTAAAAAAAAGCACAGATAAGATCAAAATTATGAGCCAGCTTAAAAAATACCACATAAGATCAGAATTATAGCAGCTTTAAAACCATTGAAAACGATCAGAACTGTGAGCCAAGATTTTAAAAAAAAAATCCACTAATATATCCCAATTAAAAACAAGTTCCTGTTACATAAACAATTTTAACCTACTTTGAAAATAGCACATCATCATCATTTTCCCTTTTTGCTTATGAAGCATGAAATCACGATTGGCACCGGTCCCAATGCAGGAAGCCTACATTAAAACACCCAAGTGCTTCCGCAGTGATAATTTTGGCAGAAATTTATTTTACAAGGTTGCCAGCCTCATACGCAATCTCGTATTAGTCTCCTCTTCTGGCATGTATGAAGGGACAGTAGTTCTGTCTCCACACAGAACCTTGAGAACAACATGTGGAAAAGTAGCGAAGTAATGTAGGCTTTATACTTGAAAAAGTTCGACTCGCTCAGTGGTTAGAGCGCGTCCTCTCGTGGCACGCTTATCGAGTTCCGGAATGGAAAACTGGCAGCGTCACGCTCCAGCTTACCCAGCTGTAAAATGGGTACGGGTACCTGACTCTGCTTTTGAGTTAGGGAAGGCAAAGACAGCAAGGAAAGGAACTGGTCACCCCATCTCACAAAACTGGACCTAGTATGGTGAAACCTCTAACACTTCACCTTCCCTACGGCAGTTTTAGTTATGAGATTACCTTTTTAAATTTTGTATACACTTGTAAGATTTGAGAATTCAACAATGACAGAATTACAAAAGAAATCATACTTGTGTGTTATCGTCGAAGTCATCCATAACACCATCCAACTTCATGTGGGAAAGAATAACTTTGGCATCTTGAGTAAACGTGTCCATTGATCCGACATGCGTCACGTTAAAAACACATGGGTTGCAGATCTGATGAATCGGCATCCAATGGGGTTCTTCCCGCTCAAAGCCATCGACAACAAACTCAGAAAACGTCACGTACTTGCCACATCTGCTTTCTTTTGCAGTCGGTATATCTGTTCTGTTTACATCTTCTTTGAATATAGCAGCCATTTTATCAAAATGCTCTCTGAGAAAGTCTTTGTCCACGTTGGATGGAGAAGGAGTTGGCCTCTTCTGAATCATTGGTACTATTTCTGCTTGCCAGAAGTCTGGCAAGTACACTTTGTCGAGGTATGATGACATGAGTCGAGAGTAAGGGTCTCTCGTAACTATGAATCGTGTTGGATAGCGTGCTGCACTGAAGCTCGAGTTGTATTCTACTCCACGTCCGTCATCATTGTGTATTGATTCTCGAGAAATTGAGCTTATGGTTTCCATGGTAATATGGCCCTGAGGAAGAAATCGATTAACAGTATTTGGAATAATGAATTATGAGGAACTGAGGATTAAGAACAGGGTAAAGGTTCACTTTAGACTTTTATATCATAGAGTGACATCCCCTTGTAGTGTCGATACTCGCCTGCAATACATGACGAATACAAACATTACAAAGGAATGTCACTCTTTAACATCGTTTCTAAACCGGAGTTCCGCGGAACCCTAGGATTACGCGAGAGGTTCAGGGGAGATCATAACCGAAACAAACATGTAAGTGCTTTTTCAAAGTCTTGTCTAAAACTGTATCTTAGGCTATATTTTTATTCATATTGCTTTGACCTATGATTTTTAGTAGATTTACTACACAACTTAGTCAATAAATTTTCATGTTGTAAATTAGGATGACCATATCGTTGTTCACAAAAAGAGGAATTTTTCTGACTTTTTGACGTAAAAAAGAGGACAAAACAAACCAAAAAAAAAAAAAAGGGACAAAAAGAGTTCTTATTAACTTAAATCTATTAATGCATGATGATTGTGATGACAAGAGCTAGTTCTAGTTTTATCAAAGTTAGAACAAAAAGTTAAAACAAAATGTCCTTTAAAATGTATGTTTTAAAATAATTTTAACGTCAAAAATTAGCTTTCTACGTATTAATCAGTATTGACATGTTATTATTTTATTTTATTTTAATTTTGTGTGTGTGTGGACATTATAGAGAAGGAAGTGTCGAAATTGTCCTCCTTTCACACAACATGCCTAAGAAAAATTCACCGAAAACCAGAGTTGGGACACTGTACGAAGGATGGCCACCGACCGAGCAAAGTGGAATCAATTTGTTGTTGCCCTACAAGACGCCACTAGGCGTGATGGCCACTGACTGCTTTGACGGTCTGCGGCTAAGGATCAAAGAAGAAGAAGAAGAAAGTGGACATTATTTTCTTTAAGAATTCATTATTTTCTGTTAAATATTCACGGAAATGACCGTATTCTTTTTATTTATTTTTTTTCTAAAATGTCAGGAATCGGAGGCAGAGAGTGTTTTGGCCGACTCCACTACCCTGGTATACATGATAAGGTTACCGGACCACATACGTCATATTAGTCACCTCTGAAGTAGAAGTAGTAGATCTATCTTTGTCGTCAAAGAGACTCCCAGATACTCCACGGTACATGTATCCATATGGTTGGTTTAAATCTCCGGGTGCAGCATTGATACTGTTGACAGTAGTCATGTTCGCACGTGGTACTGACCATAGTTATTAGGTACACTTGGTAATGCTCAGTCATAAATACATACGTGTACTGATAGAAGTAACAGCGTGTGTACATTTGGCACTGATCACAGCTTTATGTACGCAACAGTACGCAAAGTGCAAAGGTTATAATCACTGTGCAAGCAGTTGGTGCCGCTATGAGTAGTTGCGTATATAGTTGGCATTGGCAATAATAACTGTGCATGCATTTTGCGTTTGCTAGTCACTGAACATACAGCTGGCACTGATCACAGACAGTGTACATACAATAGACACTGATCACAGTCAGTGTACATACAGTAGACATTTATCAATCATTGTACATACAGTAGACACTGATCACTATCATTGTACATACAGTAGACATTTATCGGTCATTGTACATACAGTAGACAACGATCACAGTCAGTGTACATACAGTAGACATTGATCACTGTCAGTGTACATAATTAGACATTGATCACTGTCAGTGTACGTACAGTAGACATTGATCACCGTCAGTGTACATACAGTAGACATTGATCACTGTCAGTGTACATACAGTAGACATTGATCACTGTCAGTGTACATACGGTAGACATTGATCACTGTCAGTGTACATACAGTAGACATTGATCACCGTCAGTGTACATACGGTAGACATTGATCACCGTCAGTGTACATACAGTAGACATTTATCACCGTCAGTGTACATACAGTAGACATTGATCACTGTCAGTGTACATACAGTAGACATTGATCACCGTCAGTTTACATACAGAAGACATTGATCACCGTCAGTATACATACAGTAGACATTGATCACCGTCAGTACACATACAGTAGACATTGATCACCGTCAGTACACATACAGTAGACATTGATCACGGTCAGTGTACTTACAGTAGACATTGATCGCCGTCAGTGTACATACAATAGACATTGATCATCGTCAGTGTACACATGTTAAACATTTATCACTGTCAGTGTACATACAGTAGACATTGATCACGTCAGTCAGTGTACACCGTCAGTGTACAGTAGACATTGATCGCCGTCAGTGTACATACAATAGACATTGATCATCGTCAGTGTACACATGTTAAACATTTATCACTGTCAGTGTACATACAGTAGACATTGATCACCGTCAGTGTACATACAGTAGACATTGATCACCGTCAGTGTACATACAGTAGACATTGATCACCGTCAGTGTACATACAGTAGACATTGATCACCGTCAGTGTACATACAGTAGACATTGATCACTGTCAGTGTACATACAATAGACATTGATCACCGTCAGACCATTGAGTATGTATATTGATATGTATTGATACTGAGTATGTAATGGTTATTTGCTAGGTAATGTGCATGAAGCGTTACAGACGTGGCATTTAAGTTAATTCTACAGGTACACAAAAAACAAACAACGATGAATTTATGCATATCCCACCTCAGTTAAAGACACTACAGATACCAGCTTGTTGATTACCTTCATTCAAATTATCAGCCTTACAGTAATGTCTGCTACGGTGTATAAAATATATATTCAAAAATTAAAATGCATTAAAAAACGACGAAAATGGCCGACTTTTCCCCCCGATTATACCCGAATTTGGGTTCAATTGTTAAAGACTTTAGCACTGCACTATTAGACAACATTTAAACTGTTGCATAGCTTTAAACTTTGGCTCTTTTCTAAGGAGGAAACGAAGTTTGGCGAGGCACATTGTGGCTTGTTATGACACATAATCATAATCATTTTCCTTTTCGCGCCTGATGGAGCATGAAACCCCAACTGCAACGGAACCCTTTTCAGAAACCTGCACCAAAGCATCCATGCTCTCTTGCAGTGGTGGATTCTGTAGAAATTTCTTTGACATAAAGTTGTTGCAGCCATATCCACAATCACGTGCTAGTCGCCTATTATGAAATACCTGAGGTAGCAGTAGCCCTCATTTTTCTATGCCTCCTCGGGGACGCCCCTGAAACTACACGGTGCACGCAACCTTTTTTTACCTTTTTCTTTAAATGCGTTCCTTTTCATCGCGTGCATTTTATCCATTTACCATGTGCATGGAACTATCGGTTATATCAGTACGCTTTTTATTTTGTGTGATATATTTCCTGATTTTGTTTGTTGTATGTACTGTACTGTATATTTTCTCCCGATGATGTTTCTGCCGTTTAGTCTGAATTATTCAGTATCTCGACTGTGTCTTGCCTGGCATGGTGTGTTTTATTTTATTTAGCAGTGTATTTACATTAATCCTGCAAAATAATCGCCCATTAAGGCCACAATGTCTTTTATATTTGGACACGCCCTTTAATATAACCGAGGGAACTTGCGTGCAGGTTGAACGGTGCGGGTCTCACCAACATGAGGTACTAAAGCTAGTTTAAAAAAAAATGAATAGCTTGTTGGTGCTCATGCATGCTATCTATTCTCGTGAACCCTATCTGACCACCGTCGTGACACACCACTGTGTCGTAATTCAACAGTCAGGAACGTATGCTCTACTACTATAATTGTGTTAGTAAATATTGGTTTAACAAACTTGACGTTTTACGGCTGTGAATATCCGCTTCCAGAAAGTGCATCCGGCCTTGGGCACAATGCAGTAGATGACGCCCGATGAGTGAGTCAGAACTCGATCAACACTTCCTGGGACTTTACTTGAAGAGCAAACATAGTGCACTCGCCGTCTACGTTTGGCGAATTCCTCCAAGGAAGTATTTTTCGGATGTGGTTGTAGCCGTTCTTGCTGTTGCGTGTTAGAAAGCTGTTGTATTCGTTGCTGTAGACTTTCTATTTCTTTATGTAATTTTCTTGATGACTCTTTTTGACTTTCCAGCGTTTGCCCGTGTGTTTGAATGTTCTGTAGTTGTTGAGGTTCATGTCGTAATTTTTCTTGAATCATTGCAATTTTCTTCTTGAGATCTGCCACTTGTTCGCTTAAAGCAGATTTCTGTTCTTCCATAACATCTTGACCGGGTTTGCCTGAAATTTGCAAATGAAAAGTAAGTATTAATTCTCATAATATTACGTCAAGAGAAAAAAAAAACAGGATATCTTTAAATGTATTACATACACAACGACATAAGGCCTGGTGTAAGAGTACCGATGATGTATAAATATATTTTCAAAATCAAAGAATGGGCAGGGCACGGTTTTTCTACACTTGTACGCATTGCTAAGGATAGAGAGCAGTGGAGGACTCTGTCTGCTGATGCTTCCATCATGGCCCTTTTACGACCCATGACGGGTTACGGGTTGAGATGATGATGATAAATGTATTAAATTCAAGATAAAACAGTTCCAACAGTTAAAAAAATAATGTTATGACGTTGTGCATGTTGTTGGCAACCTCATCGTGTATACGGAGTTTCTTTTGGAACGACTTCTGCAGGAGTAGAGAAATACTTTGATTTCTGCAGGAGTGGAGAAATACTTTGATTTCTGCAGGAGTAGAGAAATACTTTGATTTCTGCAGGAGTAGAGAAATACTTTGATTTCTGCAGGAGTAGAGAAATACTTTGATTTCTGCAGGAGTAGAGAAATACTTTGATTTCTGCAGGAGTAGAGAAATACTTTGATTTCTGCAGGAGTAGAGAAATACTTTGATTTCTGCAGGAGTAGAGAAATACTTTGATTTCTGCAGGAGTAGAGAAATACTTTGATTTCTGCAGGAGTAGAGAAATACTTTGGTTTCTGCAGGAGTAGAGAAATACTTTGATTCATGACTTCTGCAGGAGTAGAGAAATACTTTGATTCAGGACTTCTGCAGGAGTAGAGAAATACTTTGATTCAGGACTTCTGCAGGAGTAGAGAAATACTTTGATTCAGGACTTCTGCAGGAGTAGAGAAATACTTTGATTCAGGACTTCTGCAGGAGTAGAGAAATACTTTGATTCAGGACTTCTGCAGGAGTAGAGAAATACTTTGATTCAGGACTTCTGCAGGAGTAGAGAAATACTTTGATTCAGGACTTCTGCAGGAGTAGAGAAAATACTTTGATTCAGGACTTCTGCAGGAGTAGAGAAATACTTTGATTCAGGACTTCTGCAGGAGTAGAGAAAATACTTTGATTCAGGACTTCTGCAGGAGTAGAGAAATACTTTGATTCAGGACTTCTGCAGGAGTAGAGAAATACTTTGATTCAGGACTTCTGCAGGAGTAGAGAAATACTTTGATTCAGGACTTCTGCAGGAGTAGAGAAATACTTTGATTCAGGACTTCTGCAGGAGTAGAGAAATACTTTGATTCAGGACTTCTGCAGGAGTAGAGAAATACTTTGATTCAGGACTTCTGCAGGAGTAGAGAAATACTTTGATTCAGGACTTCTGCAGGGGTAGAGAAATACTTTGATTCAGGGCTTCTGCAGGAGTAGAGAAATACTTTGATTCGGGACTTCTGCAGGAGTAGAGAAATACTTTGATTCGGGACTTCTGCAGGAGTAGAGAAATACTTTGATTCAGGACTTCTGCAGGAGTAGAGAAATACTTTGATTCAGGACTTCTGCAGGAGTAGAGAAATACTTTGATTCAGGATTTCTGCATGGCAACCAGCAACAGTTGTTGGGCCTGTGCTCCATAAAGAGCGAAAATGAAAAAAAAAGAAGTAATGGCTGCACAATGAATATCATTAGTATAAAGATAGAATAGTAACACTGCCCCTTCAGGTTTTTTGTAGGAGGCTGCTGATATGAGGTTTTGCAACCTCATCATGTACAACAAAGTGTTCAAGAAATCAGTGCTGAAAGAGCGTATGCATGTATTGGTGTAGGCTTCCAGCAGAGGGACTAGCTGCAATGTTGGCGCATTAATCCATAATGTGTGAAAAGACACGTGATGATGGCGAGCACTAAAATAGAGCCACCGTCATCATCATTCGCCATTTTTGTTCTCATTAAGGAGCATGGGGGCCACTTATGTAGTTGACACCTGTGCAGGAAAGTTAAAGCATGTCATCTGGTCTTGCTGTGACGGTTTCTGTAGCAGTTGGTCTTACATGATAAGCCTCCCAATCCCAGTCCACAAATTCGATTATTACGTTATCAAAGATACAGTGTAATATCAAAGATAGAGAGATAATATCAAAGATACAGTGTAATATCAAAGATAGAGAGATAATATCAATGATACAGTGCAATATTAAAGATAGAGAGATAATATCAAAGATACAGTGTAATATCAAAGATAGAGAGATACTATCAAATATACAGTGTAATATCAAAGATAGAGAGATAATATCAAAGATACAGTGTAATATCAAAGATAGAGAGATAATATCAATGATACAGTGCAATATCAAAGATAGAGAGATAATATCAAAGATACAGTGTAATATCAAAGATAGAGAGATAATATAAAAGATACAGTGCAATATCAAAGATAGAGAGATAATATCAAAGATACAGTGTAATATCAAAGGTAGAGAGATAATATCAAAGATACAGTGTAATATCAAAGATAGAGAGATAATATCAAAGATACAGTGTAATATCAAAGATAGAGAGATAATATCAATGATACAGTGCAATATCAAAGATAGAGAGAGAGATAATATCAATGATACAGTGTGATATAAAATATATAGAGAGATAATCACGCTTATGACACGTGATATCAAAGACAGAAAAAAATAACATCAAAGATACAGTGTAATATCAAAGGTAGAGAGATAATATCAATGATACAGTGTAATATCAAAGATAGAGAGATGATATCAATGATACAGTGTAATATCAAAGATAGACAGATAATATCAATGATACAGTATAATATCAAAGATAGACAGATAATATCAATGATACAGTGTAATATCAAAGATAGACAGATAATATCAATGATACAGTGCAATATCAAAGACAGAGAGATAATATCAATGATAAAGTGAAATATCAAAGATAGAGAGATAATATCAATGATACAGTGTGATATCAAAGATAGACAGATAATATCAATGATACAGTGTAATATCAAAGATTGGACAGACGAAGCACGGAATCACAAGAAGAAGAAGAACACGAAGACGGGAAATGAAGAGGGAAGAAGAAATAATAAAAGAAGAAAAAGAGAAGAACGATGAAAGTAAAAGAAAAAGAAATAAGGAAGAGTAAGGAAAGGATGACGAATACTGTCACGGCGATATGTTCGCCGAAATATCAGGTTGGTCACGCTGAGAATGACAACATTGATATAATGTAAAAACCCGTTTGGTCAGCTGACCGGAAGGGAAGTGGACACAAATTCTGGCGCAAAAGGCAGTAGAGTTCTGGTCAGCGTCCGGGGCAGGTCGCCTTTATGTTCCCTGTCAGCATTTTTGCTGGGAAGTGTATGCCATTCTTGTTCAGTTATAGTGCTTGCCATTTCTTCATGCGGTGTGGATTAAATTGCATAATTCTAGAGTGGTGGTATATTATCTAGTGGCATTTCCTCAGGCCGTTGATGGTGAGTCATTTTTGATTTAGTATTGCCTTATCATAGTACAGGATTTCGCCGGTGAGCGAAAGTCATTGTGATGTTCACTCGGTAGGGACATACCAGTGGGTATGATACTGATAGATTAAGTTGGTGGCTATTGCAAGTTGTATTGGCATTTATGTTGAGTTGTATTTCATATGTATTGCTAGCCGTGTGTGGCTTCCGTGTGTGCAGTTGTTAATAAAAGGGAACTTACCTGTTAAAGGTGTTATACTTAATTATTGTCAGCTATTGTATGCTGTGGTCGTCTTCTAGCAGAACGAGCCAAGTATGGAAGTGTTTATGTGTTAAAATCCACAGCATAAGTAGTTCCTGACAAATACATCAGATGTAAGATGGATAAGGTGAAGCAGAAGAAAGAAGATATGCAAAGATAAACAGGAAAAAATGGAAGAAATTAGAAGAAAGAGGAAGAGAAAACAAAAGAAAGAGTATGAAAAAAAAAAAAAGAACAGAGAAGAAGAATGACACAGAAAAGCGTGACCATGGAAACCCTGATTTAGAATATTTGCGTGGATCACATGACACGTGCATCTTGTGCTAGAAAATAAAGATTATCTTTAGTTCTGTGTGTGTGTGTTTTTTTTTTTATTCCTATTGTTTTTCCAGTAATGGCCGAAAATTATAACGCACGTGGATACGTCGCATAACGAAGACTTCCAGTCCAGCGGAATTTGGGGGGGGGGGGGGGGGGGGGGGGGGGGGGGATGGGGGGGGGGGGGGGGGGGGGAACCAGTAATTTCAGCAGAAAAATTGACAGTGAGCATGATCTAATTTAAAACGAGTAAAAAATAACCTAGATCTAATATCATGGCAGTGTTGTTCCTTTTGACTGACTATTGCGCTCTGATATAACCGAATGATTTATATCTAGGCTGAAAAAAAGCGTGCCTCGCCACGAAAAAGCAATTGCTTGAATGAAAAAAAACCCTCAAATCTGATTTCAGTACATTCGTCCCTTTTCAATTCAGTGTTGTGTAAAGCAACCTAACTTTTGAAGTGAAGACATGAGTACGACAGGGATGCCTCTTATTAAAAACCACGTTATTTTGACTGTAATAGACTGGGTGATGAGCCAGACAGCAGAGGACAGTTCAAAAGAAATGAGAAGGGCAACGTTTTCTACACTGGAAGAACTGGAATATACAGATGACATTGCAATACTCGCACATTCACATCAACATATTCAAGAAAAAAAACCTGATGGGCACATTTACATAGCTAGAATGCATAGTAACATCAGACGGCGGAACAAGCACTGACATCAACAACAGAATAAATAAAGCGAGGACAGCCTTTGCTAGTCAAAACAACATCTGGAAGTCGTCCCAGTACAGCACAAACACCAAATTAAGATTACACGAGAGCTGTGTACTTTCTGTGCTTCTCTATGGTGCGGAATGCTGGAGAGTAACAGAGAAGGAAATGTCGAAATTGTCCTCTTTCCACACAATCTGTCTAAGGAAAATTCTCCAATCTTTCGGCAGAATACTGTGACAAAACTGGGACGACCCTGTCGATCTTTGTTTCTCTCCAGCAGTATCGGTACATTTGTGGTACTGATTTTTAATATGTGCTCTCAAGTATCGCACTTTTCTTTCTTTCTTTCTTTCTTTGTCTGCTTGTGTGGCAAATATTTTGTAGGTGCAAACATTTGTTGACACTCCTCTCTGTGATGTCCCCCGTTTGTTACCCGGTCATCCTAGCTTGCGGTGAGCAACTGAGATAAGATAGTCGTCGGTTTTTTTTTTTAATTAATGAAGAAAAATATCCCGTTCAACCTCTGATGGGTTATAATTAGTATATATATTGTTTTCAATTCCAAATAATATGAAAAACTGCCGATATGAGAAATGGGCATCACATTTGTCAAATCATTGTAAATAGGGACAATCACAATTGTGCTTATACATTAAATAAAAAATAAAAAAATAAAATAAAACAAAACAAACAAACAAACAAACAAACAAAATCAAGAAGAAACTCTGAACAAGAACAATATTAAAGTGAAGGGGTGTAAAGGCCTGGAGGTTCCAGTCATATAACTGACCCTAACAGACAACTAATTGACCTTCATCTGTTAAAAGTCATAAGCATTGTAATAACAGCATCAGACCTTCACCTTCCCAGCCACTATATATTAACATTTGTTCGTGTTAAATATTATTTGACTATATTATGCATTTCCCTAGGTCTGTCTACTCTCAACACCTATTCTATATTTATAGGTAAATTATATGCCTGCAAATAATCCAATATTGGTATTCTCATTTGTTCATACCTCTTACATTTTAACAAGAAATGTTCCATATTATTGTCTTGAAGACATACTTCACAGTAAGGTTCTTCGGTTCTTGTGTGTTTATTCACCGGCAGATTAAAATTGTTGAAATTTCGAAGCCAAACCGAGCACCGTACTTTTTCTTAAATTTTTTTTCTTACAATTTTTTCTTTTTTTTTCCCTGCGCGGGGCTAGTCCCTTTCACAGGTAGGGGTTGCGGGTTAGTCTATTATGCATTTTCGCAGGTAGGGGTGGCAGCATGGCTCATTTTTCAGCATGGCACATTTTTTATTTATTTATTTTTTTAAATGTAAAATTCTTGCCTCGTCTTGGCGAGGCGCGTCCCGTTCAACCTAGTCGGTTATATTAGGACGCATGTCCAAGTATAAAAGACCCTTAAGTCTAGGGAATTGCTAGTCATCATCATCATCATCCTCATCATCATCATCATCATCAGCTCTCAAGTCCCTAAGGAGCATTTGCTTTATACCAAGACTTCCTGTCCTGTGCCATCAGCTCAAAGTCTTTCCATAATTTCTTCATCCTCTTCTTGTCTGTCTTCAGTTCTCTTGTCCGTGTATTCCTTGGTCTTCCTCTGCCTCTCTTACCCTGGGGGTTCGAGACAAAGGACTGCCTGGTAAAGCTATAAGCAAATTTGCTCAGTGTGTATCCTATCCATCTTCAACGTCTTCTTCTCATGTCTCGTTCTTCTGGCACTTGCCTGGTTCGTGTCATCAGTTGCACATTAGTGATCTTGTCATACCACTACAATCCTTCTATTTTAGACAACCAACTATTTATTAGAGCGTCCGTGGTTTCAGCGCAGGCTTCTCGCGACAAAAGTAGCGAGCTGGAGACATGGTGGCGTCACGCTACAATCTACCCAGCTGTAAGTGGATGGATACCTGACTCTGCTCTGAAAGGTAAAGGCAGCCAGGAGGGGAGCTGGTTATCCCACTTCTCGATACTAAACCTAGTATTGTCAAGTCTCTAACACTTCACTCCCATCTCTCGATACTAAACCCAGTATTGTCAAGTCTCTAACACTTCACTCCCATCTCTCGATACTAAACCCAGTATTGTCAAGTCTCTAAAACTTCACTCCCCTGCGGCAGTATCTGCTATGAAACTCCTTAGTTTAAACCAAGTTATGAAAGTCTGAGGCTTTCTGGTTGTTGTATTTGTTGTTCTCCATGTTCACAGCCATACAATAGGACTGGATTGACATTTGAACTGAATTTTCAGATATTTTTATATTTTTATGTTGGACAACTTCTTTAACGCCTTTTCATTTGGTGTCACGAAATTGTGAGAGAAAGAGCATAAGAGGGTGACTTTGTGTGACTCTTCATTATTTTTATCTTAACTGTTTGCGGACGGAAGCAGTCATTTTCTTTGGATTTGTTGGAAGGCTGTACACCTTCTTTTCTGCTTCTACCTACCGGAACTAAAAAATTAGTAAAATGGAGAAAGAATGAAACTAATAAAAAACAAACTCAAAGAAAAGTAAAACAAGACAAGAGAGATAGAGTCAACACATTTTAAAAAAAAGCGATGTATGACAAATTTCAAAATGTTGAACGGGTGACTAGAGCCGTGGTTCCCAAACCGTGGTCAGCGGACAACTTAAGGTCCGCGGCAAATTTTCAGGTGGTTCGCAGCTGCGTTATCGATTTGGTATTAAGTGCTTTGATTTTGCTCTGATCCTCCTTACGTTTTTAGTGCTATAAAAACAAAAGACAGAAACCGTTTGCAAGCTGGGCCGGATTAAGCTAGTACGGGGTTTGTAGCATATGTCAAGAAAGGGGCCCTATATTAAAAAAAAAAAAACAATAAAACAACACAAATATATTTGAACACATACATTTTTAATTTGCATAGTAATTATCATTATCAAAAGTAACAACACAGTCAACATTATTGTTTAAATATTAATGTTTCTACATTTAGCATGAGCAAATTTGTTGATGATATAGGATGTATCAATTTCACGCAGAAGTTTATGTGCAATGCTCATTAGTGTGAGATTGTTCAATCTCTTTTGACCCATGGTGCTCCTTAGTTCATTTTTAATAAGTTTCAGTTTTGAAAATGATCGTTCTCCACTGCAGTTGGTTACCATTCGTGACAAATAGATGCGCAAGGCGATTTCTACATTTGGAAAACAAGACTCCAAAGGAATTGTCAATTATCCAATGGTAAAACTGTAACTCTACAAGGTCTAGATAAGTGCCAATATGAGAAGCCCGATCAGTTTTCAACAGTTCTGTAAACTGCACAAGTTCTTCACAAAGACTTTCTTCCAGATCTTCCGGATATCTTCTTCTTCTTCGTACACTCTCAGACGTCCACTTGAATGTTCTCAAAGAAAGCAGTAGTCAGTTTGAGGCTATTTGAATCCCCGTAAAGCTTTTCCACGAAAGGAGCTGGCGTCGGCCATATGCACTTTCTCTGTACCACATATACGGGGCAACTTTGAAGCAGATGTTCAGCAGTCATTTTATCAGTGCCACAGTTACACTGATCGGTAGTTCCTATCTTTAGCTTGTTGAATAGATGGTATCTCAATCTGTTGTGGCCAGTGCGGAGTCTGAAGATTACCACTTGTTCTCTTCTGTGGAGCTGGTAGTAAGCATCATTCTGTGTGTGCTCTGGATGTTCTACATTCCATTTGTTTCTGTAACTGATTCTGATAAAACTCTTTGCCTCCTCAAAAGTTATGCTTGCATCAGGCTGAGGTAGATGTGAACCTTCTTTTGCCATTCTGTCAGTCTCTTCATTGCCGGCGATGTTACAATGAGATGGGATCCATTGGATCACAACACTTTTGAATCGTTGACAAAGTTTGTGGAGCACTACTTTGAGATCATCCAGGTCTGTATTATTTTGGCTTTTCAATGCCGCAATTACTGACTGTGCATCAGTAAAGAAAGCAGCTTGTCTCTCTGCCCTTTCTTCTGTCAATATAACCTCTGCTGCAGTTTTCAAGGCCTCTGCCTCTGCTCTGAAGTTGCTGGAGAATCGTCCTGTCGCCACTGACAGCCTTTTTTCTGCACCAGTGCTTAAGGTCAGAAAGACACCCCCACCTCCATTTTCTGTTGCATTTGTTGCTGATCCATCTGTGTATGCATGGGTCCAGGTGTTGCGTGGATAATGTTTCTCTATGTATTTTGTAAACGACTGTGACTGACGAAGGAATCCAAATACATCATTCAACTTTTGATAAGCTTTCTGGCGTTTTGACAAGGTAGAGAGCAAGCTATCAATAAGGACAAGAAATGTTCGGCTTTTAAACTGCTGAGAAGGCGTTTGAGATTCAACAAGTGGATCAAGTGTGCTGGAACCACTGAAATCATCATACTCTCGATTTCGTTTGTGTTTTCTTCGAGTTTGTTCTTGATAATGTTCACACTCAGTCACATCCTTGGCCTTTTGCTCTATGTCTGCAAAAGTAGACCGCATAGCTTGAATATACCCCCGCAGGGATTCATAGAGTGCACAAGCTGTATTCAAATCTTGGTCAGAAGATTGCAAAGAAGCACTGGTCATTTGAAAACGGTGTAATACTTGATCCCACAGTATGATCATTATTCCAGTTTCTAACTTCATCATGGTTGAAAGTAGACAACGAGCCTGTTGACGACACTCTGCCTTCTGATCATTGTTATCTGAAATATCATCCAAGACTTGTTTTATTGCAGAAAAGCTGTGTAAAAGTGCTTTTGTTGCATCTGCCCAAGCGGACCACCTGGTATCTGACAGTCTTTTCACAAAGGGCAAATGGGACTTATTATGAGTACCACCAGCACATAATGCAGTAGAAAGGAGACCCCACCGGTAGGTAGAAGCAGAAAAGAAGGTGTACAGGCTTTCAACAAATCCAAAGAAAATGACTGCTTCTGTCCGCAAACAGTTAAGATAAAAGTAATAAAGAGTCACACTAAGTCACCCTGTTATGCTCTTTCTCTCACAATTTCGTGACATCAAATGAAAAGGCGCTAAAAATGGCATACATCACAAGATCATTGGTTTAACGCTCGTATTAGAAGATGACCAAAAAATGATGTATATATTTATTGGCGCGGGGCCCTAAAAGCGCGGGGCTCGTAGCATATGCTACTTTTGCTACTACGTTAATCCGGCTCTGATTAGGTAAATATTTGACAAGGATCAGTGCATAGTGAGGGAGGGGACCAAATCCCCACCCAGCCCTCTCCACCCAGCCCTCCACACCCAGCGGTGAAAACAAATAAAGGATTTCTTGCCAGGGTACAGTTTTGTTGGTTTTGTGGGCCCTAAACAGGACCGTGGTGCAGTTTTGTGGGCCCTGAAAAGGACCGTGGTAGGTGCAGTTTTCTGGGTTTTCTGGGCCCTGAAAAGGACCGTGGTAGGTGCAGTTTTGTGGGCCCTGAAAAGGACCGTGGTAGGTGCAGTTTTGTGGGTTTTGTGGGCCCTGAAAAATACCGTGGTAGGTGCAGTTTTGTGGGTTTTGTCGGCCCTGAAAAGGACCGTGGGAAGTGCAGTTTGTGATTTTTGTGGGCCCTGAAAAGGACCGTGGTAGGTGCAGTTTTTTGGGTTTTCTGGGCCCTGAAAAGGACCGTGAGGAGAACAGATCACCAAGGATCGCTGAAGCTTGGCACATATCAGGTCATACACATGTTCGTTCGTAGCTGCATAATTTACAGAGGAGGCGAAAATTCTGCAATGTCATGCAGGATATTGTCGAACGGGTCTGACTGACGAACTTTATTCCGATGTCGCCACAAAAATTCACACATGTAGGAATCTAACATGTGTCTGTGTGTTCCGTTCTGACGTTTGTTGCGTTCTTTCGCAGATTTCCACAACCTCTCTATTCGTTGTGTATTTGCTCCTGTATTTGGGTCGACAAAATTTGCAGAATGATTCACCGTTTGGTGAGTTAAACCTGGCAAATTCTGAATGGTACTATATGCGCGCCACTGATCAGACACAACTGTCGTACCAGGACAAATGTTGGCTATGATAAGGGGCATAAGTGTAGCCGCTGAGCGGTCCGGCACTGGAACCATTAAACACTCACTTGTTTTACGACAAATGCCACCAAATACCCACTGCTGTGGAAATACACGTCCGACGTTATTTTTTCTGCATGTGAACACACTTTCATTATTCTCTACCGTCGTATTGGGACCGCCAATTACAGCGGGATTTGCAATTAGTACATTTGCACAAACCTCACGGAGGTTGCTGTTCCATTTAATGACAGCTTGATTGGCAATTCCTAGCTCTGATTTACAGAAATCAATGCTAGTCATCTCTTTACTCTAACAGTAGATGAACAGAATAATCTGCCTGAAGGACAGACGTGCGCCCTGTAACCATGTGCCAGAACGAAGAGGTATATCCTGCTTACATATGTGACATCTCTAACGATCTTGGCGAACTGTCAGGGACAAACTCATCTGGTGATTGTTAGCACACAGTCGGACGGTGTGTAGAATGCCCCGGTTCTGCAATAACTTCACACAATTCTCTTTGTTACGTGTAAAATCTGACACCTACAATAAATTCATCTTCCACGTCTCTGGACACCGCTATCAAATGGCACGATAAGATTTGCCGCGAGAAAGCCGCGCCAAGACACAGAATTTAAGGAAAAAAATGTAAGAAAAAAAATTTAAGATAAAGTACCGCGAAAGCCGCGCCAAGACGCAGA
The DNA here is from genome assembly GCA_024509875.1 of Oreohelix idahoensis. Classification (NCBI taxonomy): domain Eukaryota; kingdom Metazoa; phylum Mollusca; class Gastropoda; order Stylommatophora; family Oreohelicidae; genus Oreohelix; species Oreohelix idahoensis. Next base: position 83,318 of record JAMPIV010010832.1, on the reverse strand, counting down.
ATTTAAGAAAAAAATTGTAAGAAAAAAAATTTAAGAAAAAGTACGGTGCTCGGTTTGGCTTCAAAATTTCAACTATTTTAATCTGCCGGTGAATAAACACACAAGAATTGACGAGGCATGTCCAGTATTGGTGCAACCCGCTGGAAGACCCACCCCGCCTAGAACCGCACTACCCCCTCTTACGATTTTAGGTTCTTGTGTTTTTATTGAAATTTTCAAGCCAAACCGAGCACCGTACTTTTTCTTGACTGAAAAAGGTAGTTTGTGGTTACATTGTCTGCTTTGCCGGGCATTTCAGTTGTCCATCCTTGCCTTTTGACATACGATGCTTCCTAAGTTTCCCCCCCCCCCCGACAGTGAGCTCCCCCTCCCCCGTTGTTTGGGAGGGCAAGTTAAAAAAAATGCGTTCCTCGTGCATTCTTAGTTGACACGAACTGTGCGTACGCTTACAACAGACCCTTCACTGGCGCCCTCAACCCCCCCCCCCCCCCGGTATTTTTTAAAAAGTATATAAACCAATAAAACGGTATTGAATCAGTTCTACAAGTTAACGGTACACAGGAAACAAGGGACGTTTCGGGTTTTACCCTTCGTCAGCCACAGTTACAAACAGGTGACAAGGACAAAAAATACATTTTTTTTTAAACACGCCTGCCGTTAATTTAAACAGTAAGGGTAGTCACGTAGTAGATTCTGCCGTAGGGGAGTGAAGTGTTATAGACTTCGATGTACTGGGTCCCAGCTTTATGAGGTGGGATGGCTTGTTCCCTTCCTCGCTGCCGTTGCCTTCTCTAACTCAAGATCAGAGTCAGGTACCCTTTTACAGCTGGTTAGACTGATGCGTGACACTACCAAGCTTTGAACCCGTAACACGGTAACTTATTGCGGTAGTGGAGTGTTAGAGACTTCACCATACTAGGTCCAGCATCGACAGGTGGGGAGACCAGTTTCCTTCCTCGCTGTCTTTTCCTTCCGTAACTCAAAGTTAAGTACCCATTTATAGCTAGGTAGGCTCAAGCTGTGTGCATTCAGACCCGCTAATATTAGGATGCATGTCAAAGTATACAAGACGTTGTAGCCTGGTAATACTCTCGAGAATCATCAAGTGCTACATATATTCTTCATCATTGTGTAGTTTAGAAACATGGACAATGAACAAGCAGTTAGAGGAAAGAATTGAGGCATTTGAGATGGGGATATATAGAGGAGTGGGGTGCGTCTCATGGATAGAGAGGAAAACAAATAAAGAGGTCCCAGACAACCTAGGGATGAAAAGATAATTAATGACGGAGGTTAACATTAAACAGTAAAAAATATGGTGGCCTTGTAAAAAGACACAGCACCTTACTAAAGACCATAATAGAAGGCGGAGTTAAAAGCAAACGTGCAAGGGGAAGCTATTAGTGGAAATGTAACATCAAGAGATGGACAAGAAAGAGTCCATCACAATATCAAGAGAAAAGGCAGAAGACACCGGAGAGCCATTGCAGCCGATCTAAGATATTGATATGTCTGATGATGATGATGAATAGTCTTGTTGTGTGTGTGTGTCGTCGTCGTCGTCCCCCCCCCCCCCCCCCCCCAAAAAAAAAAAAAATTAAAAAATTTATTGACAATCATCTTAACAAGACAATTTCGAGAACTACACGTTAAATCGTTGAAAGTATTCAAAAAGAGACATGAAAATAGGTCGTATATCTTTATCATCACTGCCCTACCTTTTTATGCTTAATACATTCATGTGCCATGCTATCATTGTATAAAACATAGCATGTTTTGCTACGGCTTAACGACGTTCCTTAGACCTAAGGGTCTTTTATATTTGGACATGCGCCCTAACATAACCGACTAGGTTGAACGGGACGCGCCTCGCCAAGACGAGGCAAAAATTTGCATAAAATAAAATAAATAAATAAAAAATGTGCCATGCTGAAAAATGAGCCATGCTGCCACCCCTACCTGCGAAAATGCATAATAGACTAACCCGCAACCCCTACCTGCGAAATGGACTAGCACCGCGCAGGCGGAAAAAAAAAAGAAAAAAATTGTAAGAAAAAAAATTTAAGAAAAAGTACGGTGCTCGGTTTGGCTTCAAAATTTCATCAATTTTAATCTGCCGGTGAATAAACACACAAGTATTCCACTCTGCTTTCCATTCATCTGTTATTAAATCTTTAATTAAGCTCTTAATCTCTGATTTACTCGTCCCTACATTTATTAGATTTTTATCAGATCTACCTTTCTTGGCTTCTTTATCTGCCTTTTCATTTCCTTCTATGCCAACATGTGAAGGTATCCAAGCAATTAAGACTGAATATCCTCTGGAATACAAGTATGTAGTAGCCAGAAATATCTCCTCTGCTATATCAGGTCTACTACATTCTCGTAAGTTTCTAAGTGCTTTAATTGTTGAAAGAGAGTCAGTTAAAACTGTTAGTTTTTTGGGAGGGTTATTAGAGAATATTTCTAGTGCTTTTAGTGTTGCCACCATCTCTGCAGTGAAAATGGATGTATTTTCCGTGATGCTATATTCTTTTGCCATTTTCCATATTGGAATATATATTCATATCCCCAATTTGCCATCCTCTCCCTTGGATCCATCTGTGTACACAGTAAGGCTGTCTTTTGATGTTTGTTGTATATATTTATTGGCGATGTTTTTAATATTTTCTATATTATTTGTTTTCTTTATTTCTGCTAGGTGGTAGTCCGTGTCTGGTTTCTTGATCTCCCAGGGTGGAATCACTGGCTTGTATTCACAACTGTTATTATTTGATGTAATTAATTTCCTCCATACACTTCCATCCTGTAGGGTATCTAGTGGTATTCATTGGATTGGCCTGAGTTGTTAGTTGGCATCTGGTAAAAGCTGTATATGCAGGGTGAGACTTATCTAACATAACTCTGTTCATGTAATTTAGTCTTAACTCCTTTCTCCGTAATTCCAAGGGTAGAATTCCTAAAGCCACCTCTATAGCTCCCATTGATGTTGATCTGATTGCACCTGCTATTGTACATAAAGCCTGATGTTGAATTCTGTCTAATTTAATCTTGTTACTATGTACAGCAGAGTCATATGTTATGCTTCCATAATCTACTTTTCCTCTAATAAAAGATTTATAAAAAGTGAGCATTGTCTTAGTGCTTGCACCCCATCCATTAACTTTCAAATATCTTAATAAGTTAGTCAATCCTCTGCAAGATTCCACTAGTTTATCTATGTGTTTATTCTAGTTCAGCTGTTGGTCCAATATCATCCCTAGATATAGAGTGGTTTTGCACTGTATTAATGTTTTGCCCTTGGATAATTATGTCTATAATTTTATTTTTTACAACCCTACCTTTACTGAAGATCATTCCCAATGTTTTATTTGTATTCAGCTGAAACCCCATTTTGTCATCCATTTACATACTTTATTTATTTGCTTCTGTAGATCCTTATATAATTTTGGCAGATGTCTCCCAGTCCTCCATATAGCAACATCATCTGCAAACTGTGACAATTTATTTGTTATATCATTAAATTCCTTATCTAAATCATTTACCATTATTGTAAAATTTGAAGGAGACATTACTGATCCTTGGGGTATTCCATTTTGTTGTTCATACAGTTCTGATCTATCATTGTTTACCTGAACAGTGAAATATATATCTTGCAGAAAATCATCTAAATAATTATATATTTTACCGGTTACTCCTATCTTCTTCATTTTAAAGAGAGCACCATCTCTCCAGCATTCATCATAAGCCCTAGCTATATCTAAAAATACTATGACAGTTTTTTCTTTCTTTTGAAATCCTGATTTTACTTCATGTTCCAATTTAATTATCTGATCCATAGTGCATCTGTTCTTCCTAAATCCTGACTGAGTTTGACTATATAAATTATTTTTTTCCAAATAAAACTTTAATCTTTTATTTACTATGGTTTCTAATATTTTACCTAGGTGGGAAGTTAAAGAAATTGGTCTGTATGAGCTGGCATCATGGGCATCTTTTTCTGGTTTTAGTATTGGAATAATTACTGCTGTTTTCCACGTTTTGGGAATTTTTCCTTTATTCCAAATTTTGTTAAAAAGGGATGTTATAATTTCTATGGTACGTTTTGGTATGTGTTTCAAGATTTCATAGCTCAAGATGTCATGCCCTGCTGATGTATTTGTTTTGTCCTTTATTGTATTTTCAACTTCTTCCATTGTAATATCTGCATTTAAAAATGATAAATGTTCAGTAATATGAGGTACTTCTTTACTGAGTTTTTTAAGAAATGTTGCTCTTCTGTTGACTTCAACCTGTCCTAGATTTTCCTTAGAACTAACTCTATGGTAGTACCTGGCCAGCACCTCTGCTTTCTGCCAGTCAGTCTCTGCCCTTTCAGGTCTTTTTATATGAGGTATTATCATATGTTTAGTTCTGCCTTTAATGGCTTTTAACATATTCCACACATCTGTTGTAGAGTTATTTGTAGGGTTCAGTGTTTGGCAGAAATTTCTCCAATGATTTTCTTTTGCCTTAAGTATTATTCTGTTTGATTCATTTCTTATGTTCTTATAAATATCTAAATTATCTTCAGATCTATGCTTTCTATATTCTTGTAGAGCTTGTTTTCTTTGTTTTTGAATTTCTGTACATCTAACTGTCCACCATGGTACTGGATTTTTGTTCCAATGTTCATTCTTTTTTGTTTCCTTAATGCGGGATGGAATTATGTGGTCTGGCATATATACATTTGGTATGTTTAACAGCTATTAGCAATATTTCTTTTGTGAGATTATCTGCAAATAAATCTATATTTTCATTTTCTATATTATTCATTTTTATTCCTTCCATTTCTACCTGAAAAGCTACCCAATTAGCTTTATTATAGTAAAATTTCGGTTTTTCTACCAGTTTGTTAGGTTTGTAATTATCTTTTAGTGTTATTTCCATGGGTAAATGATCCGAATTTGTATCCCCAATTACTTCCCATTTTGCATTAGCAAGATTTGGTGTTACAATGCTTATATCAATGGCTGTGTCTTGCTGATTGGCACAAGGGTTAATTCTTGTTACTGATCCATCATTCAGTATTATTAGTTCATTGTTTTCAATGAAGTCCAACAGTAGTTTCCCTGATGTGTCTATTGTATTGCCTCCCCAAGCTGTATGATGAGCATTGAAATCTCCCACTATGATAGTTCTGTTGTTTATTCTTTTATTCACGTCTGAGATATCTCTTTCGTTTATGTTTCCACTTGAACAGTAAAGGTTAACTATTTTTATTTCTTCTAACTCACTAGACACTGTTATAGTTATTCCTTCAAAATGTTCTGTTCTAAACGATTCCCAGTCAGTTATTACATATGTTTTATTAACTAGAAATGCCACACCTCCTCCTTCTTGAGTTTCTGTCCTATCATTTCGAAAGACTTTATATTCAGGGATGGTAAAACGTTGACTCGGATTAAGATTAGTCTCTTGAATGGCAAATATTACTTTAGATTGTGTAAACATGCCTATTAATTCTGGTATTTTTTTTTGGCACTTCTGCAATTCCACTGTATTATTCTAATGTTCTGTACGTCCATTATTTAATTGTTAAGTTTATTATAAACAGTGTTGTACTCTTTTACTCTGAGAAGTGTATAATATATTTATTTATTTGTTAACAACAAAGTCTCCTAGATTTTCGGTTTCTCTGTTAAAGTGAGTTTGTAGTTCACTTTGAAGATTCAGCATAAAGGCTTTCACAATGTTTGATACAGAATGAATAAGTTTTTGACAATCTGTAATTTTTTCATTCCACATTTCTTCTTGTTGGTTTTTATCTGTTCGTTTTTGCTCACTCCTTATGAGTTGTCTTTCTGACTCAATCCTTTTCAGTAAATCTTCATTCTCTTCTTTGAGTTCTGCTAATTTAGCCACATCTTTAGCTACTTCATGCTGTATTTTTCTCATGGTTTTTAAGATTTCTTCTGCCTTTCTCACGAGGAAACTTCGGAATTTGCTGATGATGGTGAACCTATGCTATCATTACCTGATATTCATCTGTTAGCGACTGAATCTTGGAAAGATGTTTCCATTGATCCTAATTTGAATTCTAATCAGAAGGATCAGATGTCTAACTTACTACAATCTTTTTCAGATGTGCTCACGGATATTCCTGGGCATACTGATGTCATTGAACATGATATCATGTTAACGGATTTCAGGCCTATCGAACTGAAACCGTATCCTATTCCAATTCATTTGCAATCTCAAGTGCAAGATGAGAATTGGCACACAGCACCATTCTATTTCTATCGTGCAAAAGCTTTCTGCAGGGAAGTTAATTTGTTTGTTTAAATTCGTTAAGAATTATTATTATTTTGTTTTTCATAAGAATATTGATTAATTAAGATGGGTTTACACTTAGTTTTAATTTTATAATTACTTTTGCATCCGCGACTCTCCATGTTTTGATAGTCAAAGGCGCCATTTTTGAATGTAGAATTTTCGTTACTTACAAAAATACTAAATATTATACTTTATATTTAAAGTTAAATAAGAAATATTATCCAAGAAGACATGCCGGCTCTTATAAGATTGAAAACAGGTAGTATCTCCAGAAAATCATGGGCTGAAATAATACAAGCTGACTCACAGAATGATGATCAAGGGAAAATCTGTAATACAAATAGAGAAAAGGAAGGACGCAAGATACAAGCTTCAAAGGAAACAATTAAGAAAAAAGGAAGATGTCAGAGTAAAATGATAGAGAAAACCAATAATCTGAACATTGATTCAAAGAATAATGGTGTTGAGAACCATATGAAAGACCAACAAATCAATAGGCCTACTCATAAAGTTGAACAAAACCTCCCAAGGTTAAGGATTTTCCAAATCAGTGGCAAAGTGGTAAGTATTAGAGCATTACCAAACAGTAAGATCATCAATGTCCTAGAGACATTTATAGATAAAGGGTCAATAACACACATAAAAAGGACTAATTATGGCATAATATTCAAATGAACAAGACTGAAAAATCAAAAGCTTTAATAAAACAAATTGAAGTAAGTCCTGTTCTAGTCGTCGGTGTGTTTAGATTGAACCGCTGATAAGATGACTCGATTGTTAACCCAGCTAGGCAAACACGTAGTTTTTGCGTACTCATACGACAGATAACGAGATAACTGTCTATGTGACACATGTGGGCAGACGAGTGTGACATAATCGCTTCCGGGCCGACCTGTTATGACAACATTACTTTATAATAAAGTAATAAGTATTACAGCTTACACATGTTGTCATGTGAGTTCCCCGATCTGTCTGTAAGTTTGTACACAAGGGCATCGGACATCATATTACCATATATGGGAGACGTGACCTTTGCAAAATTTGTCCATGTCGGAAATATTTTGAAACCACCACACCCAAACCTGTTTGAATATGATTGGAGCGTTTATTTAACTCCATAACAAATGAAGGCGTGGGAAGGCAGGGAACATAGTCTGACCATTTTCGCAGTTTTATTTCACTGTGAATTTCACGCTCGCCAAGACAACATCAGACCTCGCCAAAGTGAATACTAGATTCATAATTCCTTTTTGTTAACCGGACCTTTTATTGGAGAACCAAATAAGACTTACAAAGCACAGGAAATCTCTACATTTTAATAACGAACACCAGGAATAGGAAACTGAAGAAACACACGGAGAGGGAATATATTGTCAAATTAAAGACATCACAGACGCGTGTAAGAGACCGACTCGTCTCTTTTATTCATCTGAGCAACAAGTCTGTAGCCACGATTGGCGTAAGTTGTGCATTTTCATTATAGGTTTCTGTTGTGTACGGCTTTTGCGCACAGGCGTATGTCAATCCTTTGCTGAAATACAGCTGTCTGCATTAGCTATAAATATATAACGTGACGTATGTATCGTCTGCCCATGCGCAGCCGAGCGGTCAGTTTCCCGGGCTATTGATAAAATGTAAACAGCCCTGACGAGACGTGCCATGGTTGTGTTCCCGTGGTGGATGTGTTATTCGATATATTTTCTCAGTGGCTTTTAATAAGATTTGGTCGCCACGATTGAATAAGATGTGTTTATGGGCCGTCAAGTGCTACAGCTTCCATTGGAAGTATTGTGACTGTATTTTGAGGTAAACATTTTCGATTGTCAGCACATTTACATCGGCCGCCATACTTCGTTCACGTCCTGCTCGAACCTGAACGCTAGTCTCTTACGGCCAGAATTGAGATTTATGAATTGTATGCCTCTTACATTGTTTACCACGATGGACCGACACTGGACCTCAATGAATGCAATCTACCTAATGTTATTTATGCTGAATTATTGTTGGAGCTACTGTGAATAAATTTGGTTGTGGACCAGTCATCACCAACTCATTGATTAATCATTAACACTGGTGTACGAGCTAAGAACGATACTGTGTGGCTGTGTTCAGGTGAAAAGTATGATGCTAACCCTTCGTCTACTCAACCTAGCATTCGCGTAAACATCAGCAACGATTGAAGACATACTCACCAAGCCAGAACCTAACTGCCCCCCGCATATAACATTCCTTGATAGCCATTACACAACAGATTTCTGGTGGGCGATATGGGGACGATTTTTTTTTGGGACTGTTCAACAACATCGGACAAAGTGAAACCACACCATGTTGTCTATTGTTTATGCATTATGAACTATTTCTGGAACTGTTTTGCATACTTTCCTCTGCGCATGGCATGAAATTGATGCGGGTGGAAATACATGACTGTGACGAAATTTTTCTGCTCATTGTACAACTGTTCAAATCATTGTGTTTTTGAAGAAAGACGTTACAGCAGAGTCCCAGTGAATGCTCCTCGTTTAAATCAAGTTCTGATTTACGTGTTATAGATCAGGCTGCTACACACCTGTTTTGGGAAGTTTTCAAAGCCCAACATTATCAAGTTGAACTTTCTGTAAGAAAAACTGCAATGATGTCGTGCTTCCTGCTCTATTTGGATATCTAATAACTACATTATTGCTGCTCGACCTGTGATGTGCCCTTGCTACGTTGACAACCTGTCCAGGAGATGCTGTGCGACAGATTCACCATCCTTGGCCCCAAGCTAAGTGGCTTTATGGGCACTTTTTGTGAACTGTGCTAAATTGGTCTGAACTCGTTCTTATGTCTTGCATGTTATATCTGTACCTTTCTGTTAGCTTGTTTGTCCCTGTGGGTTTGGTTGGGAGGTGATTTGGTGCAAGAGGTTCATCTCATTGATTCAATGGGCTCACACCGGATGTTTCGTTAGGTTTGCTTGTAGATTTCCAACAGTGGAATATCCGGCTGATATTCGCCGTGCGACTTAGGTCCTCTGTCTGGTTTTCTTCGACCACTGTCTGTATAGGTGTGCCGTCTTGTGTTCTGTGCGTTGTCATTGTATAGTATTTCTGCTTTAGTTGCACTAATTTTGTTCGTATCTGTTGGTCTCTCCTTGCTGTCTATCAGTTACATACAAATTTTATGTTTATACACCGTGTCTCTGGTCCTACCACCACTGGTGTAAGACAAGGTGATATCCTATCACCTTACCTCTTCATACTCCTTATGGACGATGTCATCAAGGCATGTAAGGAGAGAACAAGAAAGTATTCAGTGGGGTACTGGAAGATGAGACAGGTCTATATTTCGGAGCTGGCATTTGCTGATGATGTTGCCCTGATTGCTAAATCAGAGGCACATCTCCAATCCAACCTGCAAGTCTGGAAGGAAGAGCTGGAGAAGAGAGGGATGGTCATAAGCAGCTCTAAAACAAAATCCATGGTGATATCACGAGAAGAAAGAAAACATCAGATTAGGTTGGGAGAACAGGTCCTGGAGCAGGTCGACCACTTTAAATATCTCGGAGCTATTATAGACCGAAAGGGAGGCATCAAAGAAGAGTTGGCCACTCGAAAAGCAGCGGCTGGGAGACTTTTTCAGGCCAAAAATCGTGGATTCCTCAGCAAGAAAGAGGTTGGTAAGAAAACGAAGATGGCTGTATACCGCTCCTCCTATGTCCCATTCTTGACATATGGATGCGAGTCGTGGGCAATGACTACAACCCACAAAAGCCAGATCCAAACCTCAGAAATGAGGTATCTGAGGAAAGTGGTTGAAGTAACAAGAAGAGACATGGTCCGCAACCAGACGATCCGTCAACGCCTAAAATCCCATCCGCTGCAGACCCAAATAGAACAGTCCCAACTAAGATGGTTTGGCCATGTCTGCAGAATGGGAGAAGATCGGCTACCACGACAAGCATGGGAAACAAAGAGCCAGGGATCCAGACCTCCAGGACGACCCAGAGTCCGCTGGGAGGACAACATTAGACAATCTTTGAAGGACCGAGGACTAGAATGGAACCAGGCCAGGAAGAAGACAGCTGATAGAATGGTCTGGCGCTCTCTCTTCCAAACCTCTACACCTCACGGTAGAAGGGGAACGACTAAGTAAGTAAGTAAGTAAGTCTCTGGTCCTGTGTTGTTTTGACTTAGCAGTAAGCGTGTTCCAATTTGCTGTATTTTTCCTCTTTAGTTTGACATTTATATTCTCTTTTGTTGCTTACTGATGATGTCTTTTGTCGCTTAGTGCTTTATCCTGCTCCAAAATATTTTTTTCTCTTATCTATATTTATATTTGTTGTCTTTTTCATTATTTTTTTTCCTTGCCATTCATTGATTGCATTGTTAATTGCCATTAGTATTAGTGATTATACAAATCTGGCAATTACTTATGACTTGATGAACATTGATACAAAGTGGCTACCTTGGACTATTTTGTTAAACAAAGCAAAGCCTTTGCCATGGAAGGAGAAGCCCTGAAAGAATTTGCTATGACTGAATATCAGAAACACAGGGCTGAAGAATTGGCCAGAGAAAACAGAAATGAAGAATTGGCCAGAGAAAAAAGAAATGAAGAATTAGCTGAGAAGAGAAGAGCTGAAGATTTAGCCAGCCAAGAGAAACTTAAAATACTTGAGCATGAGGACAAACTTAAAATACTTGCAATGGAAGCAGAAGATAAAAAAAGATTACATGATGAAAAGATGTTATCCTTAGAACTTGAAAAACTCAAGTTGCTAAATATTAAACAAAACAATTCTGAGAGTCAAAGTTCCTCAAACAAACATGTTTCAGGATCTGGTAGATTTCGTTTGCCTACTTTCAAACCCAACGTAGACGATATTTCTTGCTTCCTTAATCGCTTTCAGACTGTGTGTGAGGCACATGAAATTGACAAATCTGAATGATGTAGTAGATTTATGTAATTCCTCACAGGGGATGCACTAACTTCGGTTTGTACCATGGACGGTCCCAGTAGGAATAACTATGAAGCTGCCAGAGCTTTATTGCTTAAACTTTACCAATTGGATAAAAATGGCTATCGCATGCGTTTTAAGACCATGTTGCCAGAAACAGGGAAGGACTTCTCGGAATTTATTGCTGCCATTAAATTAACATTCAACAGATGGGTTGAATTAGCGAAAATTCCACAAACATATGAGGCACTAATGGACTTAATGCTCAGAGACAAAGTGTTGTCTTCTGTTAACCAGCAGTTCCTATCATACCTTCATGAACGGAAACCTACGGATTTGACATTGGTGGAAGAATTGGGAAGACAGTTTATTACCGCTCACCCAGGCACATGTGTGAGTAACTCTCACATCAAAGAGGCTCTACCTGTGGCATTATCGTCATCTTGGAACAACAAAAACATATAAGACCAAGGTCTCAGAGTCTCGACAGGAATTTTGGTCGTGGTAGAGGTAATAACTATGGGTACTTTCAAAGTGGTAACTCTTAAAATAATCAATCTCCCCCGTCTAGAGGAAATTTTAGACAATTTCGGGGACCAGAACAGAACCAATTCCAACCACAGAGAGGATGGAAACGAAATGATAATTTTTTCAGGAGTAGAGGAAATTGGAATGGTAATAGATACATTAATCAATATGCAACTCCTAGAAGGTCTAGATATTCACAGGACAATAGAAACCGGAATTATTCTTATAATAATCAGAATGATAACCATCCCTTCCGCTCTCGGAGCGTTGAACGTACAAACTATCATGCTAACTCAGCACAATCTGCTGATACATCTAGTGCTACTCAAAGTAATCCTTCGGTAAATCAGGCTGCTGCTTGTTCTTTTTTTTGACTTTGATGCTGCTTCGAAGTATTCTGATTGCCGAACTTTATTTCAACCTAATGTGGTATCTACATTAAGATGCGGTCATCCACTTCCTACAATGACAGCACTTGCTGCTCATGATGGCACAGGCACCTTAGATTTTCATAAAGGCCTACTAAACGATACGCAGGTATCTGTGCTTAGAGATACTGGATGCACAACGGTGGGAGTTCGCCAATCTCTAGTGCACCCATCATGCTCCACTGGAGATTTTGTTAAATGTGTCACATTTGGAGGTACGGTAGAGTTCTATCCCACAGCTATCGTTCACATAGCGACTCCATTTTTCACAGGGAGAATTAAAGTGTGTCTTTTAAAAAACCCAATCATTGACCTTATTGTTGGCCGTATCCACGGTGGCAAAGACTGCACACCTGGTGAAATTATTGAGTGGGAACGGCAAAACATTTTAACTGCGAATGCAGTAACAACAAGGGCTCAAACACAAGCCCAAACGATTGATAACATTGTGCCTGAAAATCAGGATTATGATTTTCATGCTACTATTAACAAAGAATCTTTTGCAACGCTGCAAAGAGATGATGATTCTTTGCAGAAATTTTTTCGTTTGGTAAGTGGTGAGGAGATGCTTGTAAATAATGCCCCTCGTCAATGGTACATCCTTAAGAATGGTATCCTGATCAGAATGTTTAAAGATTCTTCTGCTCTAAACAGTTTAGAACTTATATCCTGCAACACGCCCATGATTCTCATTGTGCTGGCCACATGGGCTACTCTAGGACAAGGTTCAGAGTGCTCTCTTCCTTCTTTTGGGCTGGTGTATCTAGAGATGTTGCTACGTATTGTCGCTCCTGTATTACTTGTCAGGAAGTCAAAGCAAAGGGAGCCTATCACATGGCACCGATACAGGCTTCAGATATACATGTACGTCCCTTTGAGAAGATGGCAATAGACATTATTGGCCCACTTCCTGTTATGTCAGCTAGAGGACACAGGTATGTCCTCACATGTATTGACATGTGCATGCGCTGGCCAGAGGCTATACCTCTGAAGAATATCACCACCTCAGGCGTGGCTGATGCTCTTTTCTTAATCTTTTCCAGGCTAGGTTTCCCTAGAAAACTTCTATCAGACAGAGGTCCTCAGTTTGTCTCCGAGGCAATGACTGGTGTTATGCAACAACTAAACATTGACAGATCGCTTAGCTCCGTGTACCATCCAATGAGCAATGGTATGGTAGAACGGCTAAATAGGACGCTTAAACAATTATTAGGCAAAGTTAGTCAGCTATCCACAAGACTGGGACAGGGTTTTACCCGCCGTGCTGTTTGCGTACCGTGAGGTACAAAATGAACAGACCGGTTTCTCGCCATTCGAGCTTGTCTTCGGAGCTCAACCTAGAGGTCCTATGTCTCTTATTAAAGATTTGCTCACTGACTCAGAAATGACTCAAGGCACCAAGTCATCTTACGAGTATGTCGTAAACCTCCGACGTAAGATAATTGATGCTTGTCAGTTGGCAACAGCATCTTCTGAAACTGCTAAAGAAAAAGCTCGTCAGTTTCAGAATCGTAACAGACGACTAAGACACCTGGTGCCTGGGATGAAGCCTTTGTGCTTCTTCCTAGAAAGGACAACAGACTACTCATTGCTTGGAGTGGTCCTTACAGAGTTATTTCACGCATTTTTGATGTTGACTATGTACTTGACGTTAAGGGAAAAAAAAAACTTTCCATATAAACATGCTCAAAGAATTCCATACTCGACCTGAATATCTTCAGGCTGTCTTTCATGCAGTAGATGAGCCCACAAGGCATACTACTCATTTTTCTTCCTTGTCTGTGATTCAGGAGGAAGAATCTGCTTTTCCTGACTTACCTATGGATCTTCCTGTCATGCCTTTAACTGCTACTGAGACGTGGAAGGATGTTTCTATCTGTACGGATTTATCATCCGACCAACGTCAGCAGGTGTCTGATCTTCTTCAATCTTTCCCAGATGTTCTGACAGACATCCCTGGTCATACATCGGTTATCACTCATGATATCCTTCTCACGGATGATCGACCTATTCGAGTTCGACCATACCCCATTCCTATCCATTTTCAGGATAAGGTTAATAAAGAACTTGACGACATGCTTCGTTTGGGTATTATCGAACCATCAAATTCTGCATTTGCTTTCCCGATGGTCATTGTTAGAAAGAAGGATAACAATATAAGACTATGTATTGACTATCGACCAACGGGCTGATCACTACCAACGGGCTGATCACCCGTTTGCCAGTCACTTCGATTACGGAAACAACAGCAGATGGATTGATTTGCCATTGCCCTAAAGACGCCAATAGGCGTGATGGGAAACAATGGCAAAGAAAACCTATCTGCTGTTGCCCTAAGACGCCACTAGGTGTAATGGCCACTGACTGCTTTGACGGTCGGCGGCTAAGGACGGAAGAAGAAAGAAGAAGAATTGACTATCGCACACTTAATAATATTACTGTCTTTGATGCTGAGCCTTTACCGTTATTAGAAGACCTTTTGCCAAGACTTGCTACAGCTGTTTTTTTCACTAAGTTTGATCTCACTAAAGGATACTGGCAGGTTCCTTTATCTGAAACTGCTAAGCCCCTCACTGCTTTTACAACACCTAAGGGGTTATTTCAATGGAATTTTATGTCCTTTGGACTGATGAATGCTCCTGCCACATTTGTCAGGATGATGCGTAAGATTTTTTCTAACAGGTCTGATATTATTACATATATAGATGACATATGTCTCTTTACTACTTCTTGGGAAAATCATTTCTTAGGTCTCACTTCACTGCTGGACACTTTACGTTCACACCATCTAACTGCCAAACCTTCTAAAAATTTTTGTCGGTTTTGGAGAAATATCATTCCTTGGTCATAGAGTTGGTCATGGTTTGCTTAAAACTGAACTATCTAATGTGTCCAAGATTTTGAACATATCTGTGCCCACAACTAAGAAACAAGTGCGCAGTATTCTCGGCCTTATTCAATTTTACAGTCGATTCCTTTCGAATCTATCCAATCTCACTGCTGATCTGTCTGCTTTATTAAGAAAGGGCTCTCCCAATCATGTGCACTGGTCTCGAAAGTGCCAAGCAGCCTTAGCTCATATTAAAAATTTATTTTCAACCCCTCCAATATTGAGGCTACCAAATAAAAACTTGACATTCTATCTTCGCACAGATGCGTCTTCCAAAGGTGTTGGTGCCATATTGATGCAGAATTTTGACGGTACACTTCACCCTAACTTGTACATATCACGGAAGCTGACGGACGCAGAAAGAAGATATCCAGCAATCGAGCGCGAATTGCTCGCCATCGTATGGACTGTTTTGAAACTGGAGAGGTACCTTCTTGGATCAAGATTTATTATACAATCAGACCAGCGCTCTCTGTCATTCCTCATAAAATCGAACCACAAGAATCCTAGGGTTGCGCGCTATTCTATTTTGATGCAATCGTTCGCATTTGATGTCCAAGCTATTCCGGGCATTGAAAATGTGTTAGCTGATGTACTCTCCCGCTGCCCTCAACAAGACTGTAACGATACTAATTAACATTATTATGTGATCCAAATATAAGCGCATAGTTGACATTCAGTACTGCTGCGTGACTTTCAAATGTATTTACGTGATCCACTCATTTACATTAGATGATTGACTTTCGATACCTTCATACTATGAGGACCTGAACATTTTGTTGCTTAGTAACAATCTACTTTCGTGTCAAATGGATAACTCTACTTCAGTGCCATAAGCACATGTGAAAGACATATTGTTGCCAATTGGAAACAATGCAGTACCATATTTACTAATAGATCAGTATGAAAACTACATGATGTATAAATTCTTGTAACTTTTTCTTTTTTTTTCCTTCTTAATGTTCCCTAAAAGATATAACCCTACTTATATTTCGCATGTTTATTAGTTTGATTCTCTTTATGTAACAATTCTCTTATGCTATAGTGATATCATTACTTTAACATATACATTACAAGATGATCTTTTCTTTATTGTATTATTAGTTTACATTTCTTTGTTTCTGCCTCTCATATTCTTATGATAATGTATTGACTGATGACAGTCTTTTTCATGCACTTTCATTAATATTTCCAGTAGATATGACTTCGACTGGACTTTGAGAATTTATTGTTCTACTGTTGACGATTTTTTATTATGATGTACTTAATTTTGGCCGTTCTTTCATTCGGGGAATGTTTGAAAAAAAAAACATTTGTTTTTCCCCCCGAGAGGACGGGGTGGTTGTTGTGTACGGCTTTTGCGCACAGGCGTATGTCAATCCTTTGCTGAAATACAGCTGTCTGCATTAGCTATAAATATATAACGTGACGTATGTATCGTCTGCCCATGCGCAGCCGAGCGGTCAGTTTCCCGGGCTATTGATAAAATGTAAACAGCCCTGACGAGACGTGCCATGGTTGTGTTCCCGTAGTGGATGTGTTATTCGATATATTTTCTCAGTGGCTTTTAATAAGATTTGGTCGCCACGATTGAATAAGATGTGTTTATGGGCCGTCAAGTGCTACAGCTTCCATGGGAAGTATTGTGACTGTATTTTGAGGTAAACATTTTCGATTGTCAGCACATTTACATCGGCCGCCTTACTTCGTTCACGTCCTGCTCGAACCTGAACGCTAGTCTCTTACGGCCAGAATTGAGATTTATGAATTGTATGCCTCTTACATTGTTAACCACGATGGACTGACACTGGACCTCAATGAATGCAATCTACCTAATGTTATTTATGCTGAATTATTGTTGGAGCTACTGTGAATAAATTTGGATGTGGACCAGTCTTCACTAACTCATTGATTAATCATTAACATTGTTGTACGAGCTAAGAACGATACTGTGTGGCTGTGTTCAGGTGAAAAGTATGATGCTAACCATTCGTCTACTCAACTTAGCATTCGCGTAAACATCAGCAACGATTGAAGACATACTGACCAAGCCAGAACTTAACTGCCCCCCGCATATAACATTCCTTGATAGCCATTACACAACAGTTTCATTACTAACCGGTGAACCTATATATATATATATATATTATTATGTGCATTTTAATGTGTGAAAATTGCTACAGGACGCCCAAGCCATTTGAGGCTGGCAACCTTAGTATCTAGAATGATGATTCATGAACCACCACTGCATGGGCTGGTGATTGCTTTATTGATAGTTTCGTAAAGAGAACTAAAAGCATAAAGTAGTTCCAGGTTTCCTATGGAGCAGGGAGGGACAGATGAAAGAAATGATGTACATGCTAAGTATAATACTTACATTTTCAAAGCAGTGTAAATGTCCCCATAAACATATTCACTTCAAAATTAATGTAAGTTTTCAAGCTTAAACCAGTGTAAATGTATATGTGAAAATATTCATTTTAAAGTAATGGAAGTTTCAAACTTTTCAATCTGTGTAAAACGTAAATGAAAACATATTCAATTTATATTGTGAGCACTTTTCAATCAGTGGAGATGTATGTGTAAACAGACTCTATCTGTATTATTAACCTTTTTATGTAAATGTAATGTAAAGCTAAAGCTATTCAGTTTAAATGTAAAGAATGTTTTATCCCGAGGGATTAAATTTAATTCTCATCGAGAGAAAACTCAGACATGGAATGGTAGAATAGAAGAGGGGGGCACATAACTATGTGTCGGAAAACGCCATACTCAGAAGAGCGTTTCGTTTCTATTTCTATTACCAGTTATTGGTGGTACCAGCAAAAAGGACCATTTCTGGGACAAGAAGGGACGTGTGGCTACGCTTTAAGACGGAAGACCAGCTTTGAAGACTCTCCTAGACTTTCCTGGGAAACGAGCTTCACCCTACGAACCTTGACCAGAGACGAGTGAACGCAGTGTACAGAAAACCAACTCATCAGGAGGAGGAGGATCAGAATCGTCACTGGCAGCTAAGTTAACCCATATGCTGCCACTTGAACCTCTTTTAAAAAACCATCACCCGAGTGATGAAAACTTTATTTTGTAATTAACTACTATTCCTTTCTTTTAATTAAACTGTTAAACTAAAAGTGATTATTAAATTTTGTTATTTGTAATTATACCAATCATTCAATCATTTTAAATGTACTACGTGTTTGTCTCGGTCAAAGTTACTAAACACACACTCTAAACAGAGCTACATTATAATATTAATTCCACTGATTAACTCAGGGGTGGGGGCTTAACGAGCTAGAATAACCCATTGCTTAAATTCTTCACAAAAGTTGTCGGCAGATTCAAGAATTAACGTGCTCAGCAAATGCCAGCATTGTTTTCGCTTATCCTTTGTGGTAGAAGTGTAATTAACCTTCTATCTACACATCTGCCAAGAGTAATCTTGTGCGCAGGTAGATACCTTAGAAGCCACTATTAGATACTCTTGAATTTTGGCCAATGTTGGACCACTACTACTAAGCAGGGGAGGCAATACCATCACAAATACCATCTTCTTCTTCTTTGATCCATAACCACCAACCGTCAAAGCAGTCAGCAGCCATCACGCCTGGTGGCGTCTTGTAGGGCAGCAACAAATTGATTCCACTTTGCTCGGTCGGCGGCCATCCTTTGTACAGTGCCCCAACTATGGTTCATTCTTTGCATTTCAGCTTCCACAGTTCTCCGCCAAGTTGTTTTTGGTCGGCCTCGCTTTCGCGTTCCCTCGGGGGTCCATAGCATAGCTGTTCTTGTGATGGTATCAGGGTCCCTTCTGAGGACGTGGCCAACCCAACTCCAGCGTCTGCCAGCTATGATGGTGTGCATGTCCTCCTGGTTACTCCGAATAAGTAGTTCTTGGTTGCTGATGGTGTTTGGCCAAAAGATTCGGAGAATTTTCTTTAGGCATACTGTGTGAAGGAGGACAGTTTCGACATTTCCTTCTTTGTTACTCTCCAACATTCCGCACCACAGAGAAGCACAGAAAGTACACAGCTCTCATACAGTCTTAATTTGGTGTTTGTGCTGTACTGGAAAGACTTCCAAATGTTGTTGAGAACAGCAAAGGGTGTTCTCGCTTTATTCATTCTGTTGTTAATGTCCTTGCTTGTTCCGCCGTCAGGTGTTACTATGCATCCTAGGTAAGTAAATGTGTCTGTCTGTTCTAACTTCTGGTTCCTTACTGTTATTGGCTCAGGATTGCCCACATTTAGTGTCATGACCGCTGTCTTCTTCAAATTGATGTTCAGGCCAACCTGCTGGCCATACTTATTCAGTCTATCGGTTTTGTCTTGAATGTGTTGATGTGAATGCGCGAGCAGTGCAATGTCAAGTGCATATTCCAGGTCTTCCAGTGCAGAAAACGTTGTCCATCTAATTCCTCTTGGACTGCCCTCCGTTGTCTGGCACATCACCCAATCTATGACTGTCAAAAATAATGTTGTTGATAAGGGGCACCCCTGTCGTACTCCTGTTTTCACTTCGAAAGTTACATTACTCGATCCAACACTGCACGTAAAGTTAGAGTAGAGGCTTTTAATGATGGAAACAATGCGGCTGGGAATTCCATAAGCCCTCAGAATTTTCCATAGGCTGTCCCTGTGTATGCTGTCGAAAGCCTTTTCAAAATCAACAAAGTTAATGTACAGCTGTCTCTGCCATTCTGAGCACTGCTCTATAATGTTCCTGAGGGTAAATATATGATCTGCACATCTTCTGTTTTTTCTGAAGCCCGCTTGTTCTTTCCTCAGTTTATGGTCAACTGCTTTTGAAATTCTCTGGATGATTATCCTGCCTAGTATTTTGCTGGGAACTGAGAGGAGGGTAATTCCTCTCCAGTTGTTGCAGTCTGCAAGGTCACCCTTCTTGGGCAATTTGACAATTATTCCTTTACTCCACTCTGTTGGTGTTGTCTCAATTTCCAAGACTTGTGCAAATAGTGGTTCTAATAGTTCTGCTGCTAGTTCAGGGTCTGTCTTGAATAGCTCAGCATTTAGATTGTCTTGACCAGGCGCTTTTCCATTTTTTAGCCCTTTGATGGCTGTGATGATTTCTTCTTTTCGTGGAATGTCTGTATTTACATCTAAGTCACTTTCAGCCTCAGGAACATTCAGCTGAGTCTCTGGTGGTTCCTTATTCAGTGTTTCTCTGAAGTGCTCTGTCCATCTTGTTTCCTGCCCCTGTGCTGTGGTGATGAGATTTCCTTGCTTGTCTCTTACTAACGTTATGTTGTTTGCACCTCGTTTTCCACTGATAGCTTTAGTTATTTTATAGACTGTGCTTTGTTCATTTCTCAGTGCTGCCTCTTCTGCCTGTCTTGCAAGGTCATCCAGACATGTCCTTTTGTTAGCACGGGTTTGACGTTTTACTTCCTTGTCCAGCTGACTGTACTGTTCACTATATATTGCCTTTAACCTGGGAGACTTAGCTTCTGTTTTCTTTCTTTTCATTTCCTTTTTCTTCGCTATGGTGTTTAGCGTTTCTGGTGTTATCCAGTCTTGGCTCTTTCTTTCCTGGAATCCCAAGCATAACTTGCTGCTTTCTTTGTATATTGTTGAAATGGTGTTGAATTTCTGGTCGACATCGTCGGTCTCTGTTCTTTCCTGGCTTTTGGTAATCAGATATCGTCTCTTTACGTCAACCACGAACGCATTTCTGGTGAGGGGGTCCTTAAGTTTCGTGATTTTGTATCTTTTCTGTTTGACTACAACTGGTCCAGCAGCTCTGAGTTTCACCTTCAGTCTTGCTACTACTAGGTGATGATCACTTCCCACATCTGCGCCTCTTCTTACTTTCACGTCTTGTAGTGCATGTCTCCATCTGCCATTGATCATTATGTGGTCTATCTTGTTTTTGTCTCGTCCGTTTGGTGATTCCCATGTTAACTTGTGCACTTCTTTGTGTTGAAAAAGTGTTCCTCCAATGACCAGGTTGTTAATACTGCAGAAGCTTAGTAATTTGTCCCCATTCTCATTTACTGTTCCACTGCCGCATTTCCCAATTACTCTTTCGTTATAATTATTGTGTGTTCCAGCTTTCGCATTTAGGTCTCCCATTACTATAATAAGATCGTACCTGGGTACAGTTTCCATTTCCTTTTGTACCTGTTGATAGAACTCGTCCTTGATCTCTTCATCGCTGTCTTTTGTTGGTGCATAGCATTGTATAATTGTGGTGTTGATGAATCTCCCTCTCAGTCTTGCTCTTATTAGTCTGTTGTTAATGGGTTTCCATTCCAGTAAAGGCCTTTCCATTCCTTTCTTCAGGATAATGGCTACACCTTCGTTGTGCTGACCATCCTCTCTACCAGAATAAAGTACTGTTTCCCATGTAGCTGTTTTTATTCTCCCCATCCCTGTCCATCTGCTCTCGCTTATCCCCAGGATATGTAGTTTGTAATTCCTCATCTCTGCTGTGATCTGTCTCAGCTTTCCTGCCTCATTCATGGTTCTCACATTCCAAAAACCAATTCTGGTTTCGTGTTTTGCGGTCTGGGCATCCGTTTTCATGCCAGTGGCTTCCTTTCGGCTTTCACCACTGTCAGTCATACGAGTCTGAGACTCCGGATGTCCGTCCCGCATCAAAGTTTTCTCATTTATTGCCGTTTCCGTAACATGTGACAAATACCATCACTAATCAAGAACTACTTTCTCGGAGTAACCAAGAGGACATGCACACCATCATAGCTGGAGTTGGGTTGGCCACGTCCTCAGAAGAGACCCCGATGCCATCACAAGAACAGCTATGCTATGGACCTCTGAAGGAAGGCGAAAGAGAGGCCGACCAAAGACCACTTGGCGGAGACCTGTGAAGGCCGAGATGCAAAGAATGGACGAGAGCTGGGGCACTGTACGAAGGATGGCCTCCTACTGAACAAAGAGGAAGCAGTTTGTTGCTACCCTACAAGACTCCGACCAGGCGTGATAGCCACTGAATGCTTTGACAGTCGGCGGCTAAAGATCAAAGAAGAAGAAGAAAGGATTAAATAATTCTTATTTAACGGGATTGTATCGTTGTTAAAAGAGGAATCGATTCCATGCCGATCAAGTTTAGTTACAGCAACACGAGCTCACAAAAGCCAATGTGACACAAATGGTCCAAGAAGCAAATCTTCAGCCCTCCACGCCGCTTCACGCAACACCGGACCAAAAAAAGTAAACTTACAGTGATAGCCAGTGTTGCCACAGCTGGGTATTTTTTACTAGATCTGGGTTTTTTGACTTCCGTCTTGGTATCTGGGTATTTTTTTTCCAAATCTGCATTAATCTGGGTATATTTGACAATTGACATTTACAATGTATGTATATTCTGTGCACTGAGCATTATACATTATATTTATATTATAATTAAATGTAAAACATTATATGCTATATATTTTTTATTCCACTTAAATTTAATTCTTGTTTTTAACCACAACAATGACGTTGTTTTTTTATTCGTTTACATCAACTATCTATTTCCTGTTATTCTGTTAATGGCTGTCATCTACAATACTCAGTCATTTTTGCGATGTGTTTTAAAGTATTCTTTTTAAATTTTAGACTTAAGCAGATAAACAGCATATTGTTGTTTTTTTTTTTTTGTTATTATAAGATTATAAAATAAGCGATGATGAAGGTACGCTAGGTAGTTGTAGCAGCATGGCGTAAAACTGTGAAGCCATGGTATCAGCAGGCTTTTTGTGCGGAATGGCTAACAGACAGTGAACTGAAGCATTGGATAAAGCCGGACTCTGACAATTGCTATGCTGCGATTTGTACGGTCTGTTCCTGTACATTAACTAATGCCAACAAAACAGCTTTATTGACACATAAAAGCACACAGAAGCACATGAAAAACTTCGAAGCCAAAAGCAAAACTCTGAACATTAACACGTTTTTCATCAAACCAAAATAGCCCTGTCTCCAAGATAAAATTGCTAAAGCGGAGACACTGTTGTCGGCTTTCATGGCATAACATAATACTCCGTTTTCGCAAGCTGATCATTTGATTGAATGTTGCAAGCAGATGCTTCCAGACAGCACAATTGCTTAGAAAATATCACTGAAGTGCACCAAGGCTGCCTATGTGATGCAGTACGGCATTGCTCATTTTGAGCGGCTTAAAGTTAAAAACATTTGCAGAAATCAGAAATTTTCTATAATAATGTTAAAGAATGTCTGCTTCTATTTTTCGCGTAGTAGTAAAAGAAATCTCCAGTTCCAGTTAATACAAGATGTAGTTCAGGCCCAGAAACATAAAGTGTTGAAGCTGTGTGCTGGCTGTCCAGTGAAGCAGTCGAGGATCATTGAGCAATGGGATGCTCTGCACTTCTATTTCCAATCCGAAGCTTCAGTGGACAACGTCGACGGTGCGGGACAAATCCTGCAGACGATGAACACTGTTGGCACGAAGCACATGCTTCTATTTGTCGGCTACATACTGTGTAAAGTTAACGTCATGAACATCGAATTCCAGTCCGAGAACTTCCGTCTTCACAAAGTGTACACGAGTGTAACAAGAGAGTATCGTTTTCTTCTCAGTATGTTTATTAGGCAGGAAGTATTGCAACATGAGCATCGCACTCTTGCCGACATTGATCCTTCGGATGTACAGGTGCACAAGAAACTGAATTACATTGAGCTGGGTGGACGATGTGAAGCGCAGTTAATCCGACAACCGTTAGGAGATAAAGAAGTCCAGTTTCGCAAGGATGTACTGGCATACCTGATTGAACTTTGTACTCAAATACGACGCAGGTTCCCACTTGGACAAAACAGTGTTCTGGCGCAAATGCAGCTGTTGGATCCAAAGCAAGCTCTCGAGATCAACAAACCTTCTGTCATTCCATTAGCAGCGCAGTTCCCAACAGTTGTTTCAGAAGAGAGCCTTGATCGTCTGTCTGATCAATGGCGAGAACTGGCATCGTATCGAAAAGATCTTGGACAGCTGGTGGATGAGGATTTCCCGCATTCTGGCTGGGACTGCAACAAGTAACAGATGCTAATAACCAGAAGAAATTCGATGTTTTGGCTGACCTCATGTGCATGCTTATGGCACTACCTCAATCCTCAGCATGCGTCGCAAGATTGTTTTCGAAGGTTAACTTGGGTAAAACTAAACAAACCAACAAGCTTTTGTGTGAAACAGTTTCCAATCGAATACTACCCAAGCAAGCAGTTGCCAAAGATTGAGTTTGTCATACGTTTAATCCTAATAAAAGCGTGGTTGAAGATGTGCGTGAAGGACGTTGTCGGCAGAGATATGCAAAGATTTTGGAACTTCACAATCAAGATTCCACGTTGTCAATTCATGCATATGATCTTGACAATGAAGAAGTTGTCGACATGGATGCCGAGTCGCTGACAAGTGACAGTTTTCAACAGTAACAAGTTACAACTAACATTTTATATTTGATTTCAGGAACATTTTGTTAATGTAACTACTGTAAGTATGTTACTGTTAAAATATCTCATTTTCAAGATTTCATATATTGGGGTGTTAATAAAATCATTTTTATATAATTGTGAAATTTTGGTAATACAAAATAAAATAAAAACGAAGAAATAAATAAAAATTGGAAGCACACAGCTTATTTGTGCTACAGTTGCGCTAAAAGATTGTGTAAGCATCGTCTATCCCGTGTATTTGAGGCATAAAATAATCTGGGTATTTCTGAGTTGTTTTTAGAAGAACATCTGGGTTTATCTCTAGAACTTGAGTGGCAACCTTGGTGATAGCCATGATCCACACGCGGCAAGACAAGACAACTTGAGTTTCCCAGTTTTGTGGACCACACTTTTCAAGACCTTCTCATGCTAATTTCGTATTTCTGTTCAATGAAACATCATTACCTTTATTGCTATGTTCTATTGACCTTTTTAATTTTTTTTTTTCTAACTGTCAAAATTAGTAGAAATTGCCAAGTAACTCCTGAGCAGTCCAGGGATAAAGTTTCTCTTTAGACTTTTTAATTATAGAAAGACAACCCTTTGTAATGTTTGTCGTGCCTGCGAAATATGACCAAGACAAACATTTCGGGGAAATGTCACAATTACTGTATCAGACCTAACGGTCTTTTATATTTGGATATTCGCCCTAATATAACCGTCTAGGTTGAACGGGACGCGCCTCGCCAAAAAGAGGCAAAACCTTTTATTTTAAAAAAAGGGGATGTCACTCTATAATTTAAAAGTCTAAAGAGAACCTTTACCCAGTCCAACTTATTGATAAATTAATATGAAACAAATATAAAGGTATGTTATCAGGCACTCGCAGGAAATAAAGAAGTAGAACACCAGACAACAGAAAAACAACAGACATGAGTGGCTTACCCAGGATTTGAACACTGGACCTTCCGTGCGACAACCCCGCCTAGCCATGCAAGCGAATCACACTATCCGCCGGGGTTGTCGCACGGAAGGTCCAGTGTTCAAATCCTGGGTAAGCCACTCATGTCTGTTGTTTTTCTGTTGTCTGGTGTTCTACTTCTTTATTTCCTGCGAGTGCCTGATAACATACCTTTATATTTGTTTCATATTAATTTACTGTTTACAGGCCTCGGGTTTCCCTCAATTATGTGTAATAAATGTTTATACAACTTACTGATATCTGAGTCTAATACTCATGAACGTCCGATTGGCAGAGTGGTTAGACCGCTGGTCTCTCGCTGCAATGGTACCGGTTTTGAAACACGGTGGCGTCACACTCCCGTCTAACCAGCTGTAAATGGGAACCTGACTCTGCTCGTGATTTTAGAAAAAAAATGAAAGGCAGCGAGGAAGAGAACTGGTCACCCCCCACCTCTCGAAGCTGGACCTCGAAGAATAAAGTCTCTAACACTTCCATCCCCTACGGCATTATATGCTATGGGACTACTTTTACCTGTTAACCATCTCCGCAATTACTCCGCAATACTACGACGAACGTGTTGCAGCCACCAGACTTGACCAGTGACGAGAGTGAACCAGTCTACAACCTGTAAAGAACAAGCATCGGAGAACTGTGGGGACAGAGATGCAATGCATGACCCAGAGCTGGGGAACCACATAAAGGATGACTGCTGTCGTAAATTTAGATAGGTTTGAAAGTTATTTATGGTCCAGCCTGAGTAGAGTGGATGGTGATAAGTACGTGAGAAATAAAGGTGTGAGAATAGATTTCACGAGTGAATAGTTTAAGGAGAAGATCTGTCTCTGGAATGTGAAATTTCTCTAATCCAGCCTATCTATACGACTATAATTTAGTACAAGACAATCTTTCCCTCCATATATATGTAAATATAAGTTTAACTACTGTCGTAAATTTATTTTGAGAGAAAGAGTCTTAGAAATAGTAGTCCGGTTTAGAGTGTAGAATGATCGGGAAAAGCTCAGTGATAGAAATGTAGAGAGTAAATAGTTGCTTCACAGAGTGCTGGAGGAGAGTAAAGACAGACTTATTTACGACAAATCGTTTCTCTCAATCTACTCTTCAGGCTCATACTGGTCAAACAATTATTTGCCAGTTTCCAGACACACACCTGCTCTCACACCGATTTGGTGCTTCAAACACACAGACGACGTGGATACAACTATCTTAAACAAATAGGAGAAATTTTGGGCTTTGGGTAGTCCAACACGAATAACGATAAAGTTTAGGTTGTTTATTAAAGTTAAAAAGACAATCACTACAATAATCATTTGTTTACAACAAGAATTATCAAAATTACAGAAAAATGCAAATAACAAGGTAGGGAGGGGGTGAAGAAGATTGGTATCGACTAAGCCCGTCCCGCTTATTAGACAAAGATAAACCCAGTCCAAAGATAGATAGTTATCAGGAACATAGGTAAGTTAACCTAACAGTGAAGTTAATTACTCTGAAAGAGGTGTTTCAAAAATAGGTATAGGTGGTAGAAAAAAATCCTGTTCTTCCCAATTGTTCTTCCCTTTACTAAGCAAAAGAAAAGGAGGGGGGTTTAAAACAGAGTTTATCAAAAACTACCCCACTTAAAGGAACAATGCCGGGGATACAGAAAATGTATTACCCGGTAAGCAAGTTAACAAATGGGTTACAAAAAAAAAAGATTAAATTTCCTGTCATTCATACACGCGCTAGTAAAGGCCTTCACTCATCTTGCTCTCACTTACCGATTGTGAAAAAATCTGGCACTCCATAGAATAACACAACAGCAGTTACACCTCAAACTAAATGTATGAGTGTTAGTTCAAGTTCTAGCCCCAGATTAGCGGGTAGGCTGTCAGCACATAAAAGGATCCCGTAATCGCTGGAAAATGAATCTGCATTTTGTGTCTCTTTTCTTAATAACAGTTTCTATGGGAGGGCACGGTCTCTGATACCGGGGTGAGGATGGTGTGGTCTATTTGACTTTGCCGCTGATAATAAAAATTCTTACGCGTGCTGATACACATTATCCGTGAGGTATGGTTTAAGTCCAGGGAGAAAACTAGTCACATCACTATTCTGGAAAATATGTATTCTCTCTCTGTATCAGTAAACTAACAAAAGCTCGGGCCAGTGTTCTTCTTCCCGTTACAACTTAATTTACTTGATGGTGTGGTAAATTTGTCTTTGGGTGTGCTTTCTTTGCTATAAGTTAGATAGCGGAATTCCAAACATAGAATCGCCTCAAAGATTAAAAATTTACACAGTCTCAACAAGTTCTGAGTCAGGGAGACTCTACACACTGTTTATGCTTTGCTTTGCTTAGATTGATTTGCTTTATTGCTTTCTTAATGCTGGGATCGCACAGGTTACGATCACTCTGTATGAAAGAAAAAAAAGACATGTAATATACCGAAAAACAAATAACCTTCTAAAGCGCGATGAATTTCCCGTTAAGACTATTTTATATACGCTCGCGTATTTGATTATGTATTTAATAAACACTGCGCGAGTTTTAGTGGTTAAAACACACATCTATAAATATAGGACTTAACTAAATTTATTAATTATAAATTCCTTCGCGACTTTAAAAGTAAATTTAAGCATTTAACATCTATTATCTTTTGGAAATAATATAGCTGGTATATCATTACATTTACAACTGGAACTATTGAGATGGTTTAATTTAATAGATTTAAATTAACACAAAATCCAGTGAAATAGAATGAATGAACTAGACCACTGATCACTTTACACAATATATATTTTACCGTTTTGCACAGAAATAAAATTCACTGCAAATATGTATAAAATCCATGGGATAATCTAGCAGGATTTCAAATATAGCTAGTGCTTCTGTTAAGTTCTGGCCAGCGAGTGATGAAGTGTATTTCTACGTGGTCTGTATATATCTAGAATGAAATGAAAGATGAGTGGGACATGAGAAACTTGACACCTTTTTAGATCTCAGGACACTTTTGGGGATCTGACCGCCAGACTAAAGAAAGATGCCGCCCCTGGATTCCTGTATCGCCGTTCGCTGCATCCGTTCCGGCTTTCCCCGTCCGCTTTCACTGCGATCGGTTCTGCGTTTGGCACGGAGATGCGAAAATCCCGGCAGGGAACTTGCGTCGCTCGTCAGGGACCACTACTGTCTTTGATCGTGGCGCTAGTCTTTCCTGAGATCCCCCAGTCTGTGTCTTTGATCGTGGTCGCTGCTATCTGTTTGATTCTGGCACCGCCCCCTCTGGGCCAAGTTAATGAAAATACTGCATATGATTGCTCAAGAGATGACCATGGGCGTGATTTAATCTCTCCTTAAATCAATGCGATGACCAGAATGGACGGTAGATAAACTGTCGACATATTAATCAGCAAGCGTGTTGCCAATCTGCGTGGAAAAGTTGCATAGCTAATGAGTCCAGGTGAAAAGAAAAATCCCGTTTGACGAAAGGTTACAATATTTCGGGGGCACTGATGTTATCCAAGGGGTCGTTACGAAGAGCCGTATCATATCATTCAGGGTCGGCTGCGTTCATCTGTCACAACTACAAACACACACACAACTATGTGACAACAAGACACACAGACGTGAAAACTATGGTTAATTAGGTATGGGTCTGACCAAAACACAAGTTAAGTTTTGTTTGTTGTTTATTATCATTAAAACCTGACAACACCAAATATCTAAAGAAAGATCAAATAAAATCAGAATTACATACATAAGAAAGTATTAGAATACATGTGCCCTCCCCTTATTGAGAAAAAGACCCCAACAAGTTAATAACCCCAAAGGTCAAAGGTTAGCACTCTGTTACAGAATAGACAGTAAAGAAAACAAAGTTCCTACTAATTGCAACTCAGTAAAGTAAACAATTTTAAAAGCAAAATAACCAGGTTGGTACAAGTTACCGTAACAAGAAAATGTTCACTCTCTCTGTCATACGTGGCCACTCACTCGCTCCTTACGTACTCTTGGTGATATTCCCTTGGACATATAATTATCCTGAATATATATATATATATATATATATATATATATATATATATATATATATATATATATATATATATATATATATATATATATATATATATTGTTCAAAAAAAAAAGAAACGCATAGCTACTGAAGGCACACACATAACCATAATTTTGACATTCAATAACTTTTTTAATTTAATGAGTTAATTGTTCAAATTGCACACAAGAATACCTTAGGGTTCAACCAATCAATTGACAGCTGTGTTGCATCTGGGTCACGAGAGTTTTTTGGCGTACGGGCTTTCCCGTTAGTATGGTGTGTGGCCTCATCTTGCATCGATCAGCGACTGGCATCTCCTGGGCATGGATGCGATCAGACGTCTGATGTAGGCTTATGGGATGGCTGCCCATTCTTCCTGGAGGGCCTGGAACAGATCACGATGATTGGCTGGAGCAATGTCTCGGCGACAAACACGTCTATGCAGCTCATCCAACAGGTGCTCAATCGGACTGGAGACAGGGATGGCCAGGGAAGGGTGAGAATGTTGTTGGCAGTCAGGAACTGCGTGGTCAACCGTGCACAATGGGGTCTGGCGTTGTCCTGTTGAAACACAGACCTTTGGGCAGCCAAAAGTGGAAGGGCATGGGGTCGAAGAATTTCAAGCCTCCTTCAATGTGCACCAATTGACTCCTTCCGTTGTAACTGATCATTCCCCACACCATTGCACCTCCACTACCGTGTGGCGGAGCTTCATCAACGCAATTGTGGGCAAAACGTTCATTTCGCATACGGTAGACCCTACGCCGTCTATCATGATGCTGCAACAGAAAGAAAGATTCGTCACTAAACCAGACACGTCTCCATTGATTGTCAGCTGCCCAGGGACGATGCTGGTTGGCCCAAAGAAGTCGATTTTGGCGATGGCGGCGCGTAAGGACAGGTCCTCGGTGAGGTCGTTGTGCCCAAAGGCCAGTGTCATGCAGTCTATTCTGGACAGTTTGATCAGACACATGACGTCCTGCAGGCAATGACTGGGCAGTTGAGGAAGCTGTTGTAAACCTGTCTCTGAGGTGACGAAGCCGAAGAAAGCGATCCTCCGCTGCTGTTGTCACTCTGGGTCGTCCACTGCGATGCGGGTCTTCAACTGAGCCAGTGGCTTGGAACCGGTGCCAAAGTCGACTGATGCACGTTTAGATGCCTGGCAACATGACTTTGACTTTCGCCTGCATGCAGTCGGCCAATAGCAATGTTCCTTAAATTTATCGATAGAGACGCCATAAATGTCTGCTTGAAAATAAACTGAATTTTTTGTGTGTAGCGTTATCCTTTTATAGGGTTTCAGTTGCGTAGTCAGTGAATAGTGTTCACCCCAAATTTTGTTGCTTTCACGTGCGCGCAACATGAGCTGTGGTCAAAAATTGCGTCATAAACACTATTGACCACTGCGTTGTAACGATTACAAAAACGAACGCAATTCAGGTCAACACGTGCGTTTGACACTGTAAAGAACATTTGAGGCTGGTTTTTATATACCCTAGCACCAAATTTTACTTACAAACTCATAAAAACGCGCCCTCGGATAGCTATGCGTTTCTTTTTTTGAACAATATATATATATATATATATATATATATATATATATATATATATATATATATATATATGAGAGAGAGAGAGAGAGAGAGAGAGAGAGAGAGAGAGAGAGAGAGAGAGATAATGTCAGTGTTCAGTGCCAAATTTGGCCCCAGTCCATCCTCGACAAATAAATCAATAAGGTGGACGCCAACTTTGGTGGTTTATTCCTGAATGTACTAATGTCACCGAATAGTTGGTGTAGAAAAAAAACCCAGAGATCTTGTGGTTCACAGTAAACAGAGAAAAATACTTCCAGTATTGGGAAACATCTGGTTGCTAAAACTGTTAGTATTGATAAATGATGGTAAATCCTATCGGCTGGCTCTGTGGTTAGTGCCGATTTTGAAACAGCGTAACTTTCTGGATAAATTCGCCGATACGACTGTCAAAAGTCAGATAATGTTTTTTCATACACAACCCCCTTTGAGCTGATAAATTTGAAAAAATATCTGGGTATTGATTGTCCAGTTAAATTTACTATTTAAATGTTTATTTGTCTCTTTGGCCAATCCTGTTCACAAATGAACTTGAGGACGCGTAAGCCAAGAAGAAGACAACATTAACCATTCAGTAAATGAAGAAAAGGACCAAAATAGACCGCTCGTCGACCTTAATCAGGTCTGCTTAGAATAAAAGAACATTTATGAAAAAAAATGCTACTCTTCTATATAACTACATATATGTACACAGACGGGGACAAGACGATCTCTTATCAACTCCGTCAGTCCTGATTAAAGTTAAAAGGCACACGATGACTTTATTTACAACTATACGGTCAGCTTTTCGCCCGCGCGGCACTTTCAGGTCGGACGAAGGTATGCAACCCCTCCCACCCCTTTGCGCGCGCGTTAACGATCAGCTCACAATGTCAATTATTATTTAATTATCCATACGCGCACTTAACAAATATCGCCTGTCGTTAATAGCTATTAGATTGTCGGCGTCTGTTTGTTTAGTCGTATGATATTAAACAAAAATCACTTATATAGTTACACAAAATGAAATATAACGTTAATTCTATGATCCACCATCAGTCGCGCCTAGGATATAATATCAGTCAGCCAAACCGTATCTTCTTGTGTGAGAAAGCCTGGGATGGAAATTTCATTAAACTGAACAATTGGTAAAAACAAATAGCTACGCGTTATTTATTTCACTAGTTCTGACAGCTAGAAAATCACAGTGAATTTAAGATGATAAAACGTAACACATTAAATCACGTAAATGCTAATTTCTATTACCACAAATCAGAATGACAATCCCCACGAAATGCTATTAACACATCTTCCACAATGGTTCTAGACTACATGTTTCTTCTTCTTCTTCTTCTTCCGTCCTTAGCCAACGACCGGCAAAGCAGTCAGTGGCCATTACGCCTAGTGGCGTCTTAAGGGCAACAGCGAATAGATCTTCTTTGCCGTTGTTCCCATCACGCCTAATGGCGTCTTTAGGGCAATGACAAATCAATCCATTTGTCGTTGTTTCCGTAATCAAAGTGACTGGCAAACGGGTGATCAAGACTACATGTTTAGACTATCCGAAATTATGAGCGACAACTGATGACGGGTTTGTCTGCTACAGTTTATAAATATTATTGGATGTATAATCTATCGATGAGGCTACTTTTCACACTATCGTGCACAGCAGAAAATCAGGAAACTACGTTCCCCAGATAAAGGCTTTCACGGTCGCTCTGTCGGCGTTGCCACTCGACAACAGAGACTTAAAACCGTGTAACGGGTTTCTTCCGAGATTTTCCCCGCTTCCGAAGATCAAAGCGTTAACTACCCTCTGTGTACGAACATCAAAGGATAGTCGAGAAAATATTTCTGCCCGAGCGTCTCACTTCAAAAGGTCCGGTGTTATTCACGCGCGGTCTGTCTGATATCCGATGATTGACAGATCAGCTCGCGTGAGAAACTCAGGCAAACAAACCAGATACGCTCCCTGTTATGACTGGCAGGTCGCAGAAGTTGGTAAACAACTTCGTTTGTTTACGTCTCAAGGAAAAGAGGCATGGATTAAAAATGAGTAAACGCAGGCTGTCAATGCATGGCTTTGCTAGCGAATCATAGAACGCCAACGAGGTCACGAAAGACTTTCAGGTACTGTAGGCTATATTTCCATTATACTTCACAACTGCCGACCAAGCAAAGTGGAGACAGTTTGTTGCTGCCCTACAAGACGCCACCAGGCGTGATGGTCACTGACTACTTTGCCACTCAGTGGCTAAGAACCAAAGAAGAAGAGGACTGCTCCCTCAGGCATGTCGTACAAGGTGACTAATATGAGGTTGTGCATGAAGATGGCAATCGTATAACGAATTGCTACAGAAACCACCGATGCATGAGCACAGGTGTCCTGCAAGGAGACCAGCTACAATGGTGGCTTCATGCTCCAGAAGGAGCATACAGGAAAATGGTGATTACTTTCTTCATTCTGGGTGCTTTATCTACAGTGTCCCCCGTTGAAAACACCTGTGTCGATACACGCTACAGTTTTGTTACTGTGTCACAGTCAAGCTGGGGTTTTTTTTACTGATTTATTTTGATTGTTATACTTTCTTTGCAAGCTAGATAGCAATCAGTTATTTTGGTATAATTTCCCTTTTGAGAATAAGTGCAATGAACGATAATCACATTGCTCTAGGAGATATTTTCTACAAGATGTAGCAACATACACAGGGCCGGATTAACCATCAGGCTAAGTAGGTTGCCCAAACCGTTGGAGACAATAGAACACCATCTACTACAGTGCCCTGCACTCTAGGGAATGAGACGACTCCTACCACACAACCCATCCATAGGCAACACACTTTATGGCAGCCCAAAACACTTATACGAACTGTGCATTACCACGCGATGGCATCAAGATCACCAAGAGCTGACGCTCAATGACAGTGGATCAAAGTCAAGTCAAGTCAAGTCAAGTCAAGTAGGCTGAAGCCTAAGGGCCCGGAGCTCTTGGTGGCCGTGCATGAGTTTAAAAAAAATAAAATTTTATGCATAGATTTATTGTACATAAAAAAAATTTTGTACGTTGCAATCGTATTCATAACGTTCTAAAAAGACAGTAAAAACACAAATTGCTTAAAAGACGTAATTTACCCATTCAAAATCATACCGGCGTATGAACTATTTGGTATTCCATAAGGTGAAGGGGGCCCCAAACACCAAAAATCCTAGAGGCCCTTCTTGGCGTAATGCGGCTCTGATCATACACGTGTATATATTTGCAGCAGCCTAGACATGGTGGAGTAACAGATACAGATATAACATAAGAATATAAAGGATTAGAGAAGCTATAATCGCATTGGGAAATATCTGAAAATAATAAGAAATCAAGTCAGCCGTAAATTCTAATAAAAGAAGGTTACTACTAAGGAGACTTGATTACACCGACCAGAAAAGGCAGTGCACTTTGAAGACCCAGCCTTTTCAACACCGTACACGTTGAAAGTCATGTATTGGAATGTAACCGTCCACTCTTTTCAAAATCCGGAGCACAAAAGCACGAAGAGCCCTTGATTTTCATAATATTAATGTTTGAATTACATAAGCAACATGACTTCCGTGGCAACAAAGCGCTCCTGGTGACGCTAGCGAACGAACGCTGATTATAATTCATCTAGTTACAAATTTTTATCATGTACAGACATAACTTACATCAAGCATAGATACGCATAATGAAGAGTTTGATGGTATTGCATAATTGGCTTCCATGGAAACGGCGGCCATATTGGATTCCGTTGTTCTATTTCAATTTGCTAAGGCTTTTTTTATTTATTTATTGAGCTATCAATTCCAAATTTAAGTCTAATGTTTATCATTACCTTTTAAAACTTTTCTCAGACAGATTTTTGATAACTTAAGTAGATCGTGAGATACAGAAAAAGCTTGTATCTAACAAGTATCACGATTTTATTTCTTTAGAATTTTAAACATTATTAGTAATAAATCAAAATTTTGATACTAGATCAAAAATTGGATCTGGCAAAATTTTTATTATCGAATGGAAAATATGTGGGCCAAATCTCATAATGATTGACTAAAAACTGTGCAAGTTATAAAAACATTAGTAACACAAAACAAGGTTATGAAAATATTATGATTTTCTTCATAGAAAAAGGAGACTTTCTTAAGAAAATACACTTTACAAAATCTCAATAAACCTACTTAGAATGTGTTCTGACAATTGATTTTCCCACATTTAGATCCAAGAGAATATAAATTATCTGAATATATAATAATCCAAATTTTAATTTTTGCGCTGTTTTGCTTAAAATACTCTGTAGCTCATCCCCTTAATAATGATTGTCTCAGGCATCCCACCGTC
This sequence comes from Oreohelix idahoensis, assembly GCA_024509875.1. Lineage (NCBI taxonomy): Eukaryota > Metazoa > Mollusca > Gastropoda > Stylommatophora > Oreohelicidae > Oreohelix > Oreohelix idahoensis. The sequence goes on along the minus strand of JAMPIV010010832.1, from coordinate 47,864 downwards.
TTAGTAACGCTTTTGTAATATCTTTGTTGTAATAATATAAAATTATTCAGTGTGTTATGTAGCAAAATTTTAATATAATTTTGGGCACGCAATGAGAATACTGAAACGGCGCGCATTGCACTGTTCTTTGAGTGAACGCTACTTGAACACCTATCAGAATCATCCAGAAAAGGGGCACTAATCCATTTTCTTCGTATTTCACTGATCTCTTCACAAGTAACCCGTCAAGAAATGATAGAAAAGGTTAAGGATTTAGTTTCATAATAAAAGAGCCACCTAATATATTTTCAAGTTATTTTTAACGTTAACATTCTGTTAAAACTACAGACAAAGAACTGAATTAAAAATAAAAGTACAAAAAAAAAAAAAATCATCACAGGCAGTAATTAAAGTGGACGAGTTTTCGTTCCACGCATCAATTTGGAGCCAAGCGATACCAGCTTTTTTTGTCATCTTGAGATGTCGTCAGTTTCCTGTAACTTTCAGCTTTTGTCGTGACTGTCAACAGAGCACATGGACAATCATTTTATTATTTTGTTGTTTATCTACTAAAAGCAAGAAATTCGTGATAGACTTGAAAAGAGCATGCGGAAGACTGAGATAGATCGTAGATAGATGGCGCAGGGCTGTAAGCATTGGCGTAAATTTGTTGAAGAGGTACGTTCCACAAGGCGCTGAAGGTAATGGATTTTTTTTCACATCTTTATTCACATTCCGTGGAAATTTACAAAGACATTTGCGTGGAAAAATTGACAATAATAGCATGAATATAAGAATGAAAATGAAAATACAATGAGCAGCTGTATATTTAAAAAAAAAAAAACTTTCACTTCTTGCACACACTCATTTACACACTCTTTCTTGTACTCTAAAGTTATACATTGCACATTTTCTTTTGTAATGATAATTTGATTAAAAAGAGAAGGGGGGAAAAAAAAGAAATCTTACACCCTCTTCTTTGGAATTATAGAGCGCACTCTTTATTTGTTATTGATAACAGTGGGGAAAAAAGGAAGAGAAAATATATTTTTTTTAAAGGTGTTTGCTACTTTTCTTTGTGTTGTCACGAGATGGACTTAGGGCGACCCCTTCTCGATCTCTCTTTCACTCCGCCACTACTCATTTTAAATTGTTGTACTGACTAATTGCGTGCTTTTCCATGGTCAGCACTTTTTCTTTCTCTGTTAATTAGCAGATATTTGATATTGTCAAAACATTTGACACTCCTTGTTGGTGATAATACATCACATTTGCTAGGCGCGGCACAGCTTTGCTGAGATTAGCGCAGGTAAACCCATATTGGTCTGCTTAGTTTTCGCGTAGAGTTGTGTGCTCAAGCGACAGATAACGAGATTACTCGTCTGTGCGAAACATTTTGAACAGACATAAATGGCATAATCGTTTCCTGTCCGACTTTCACGAAGACATTACTTTATAGTAATACGTTGTTACATATGAAACACATTGTCTTATGAGTTCACAAATGTGTTGGTGAGTTTGCAGGCCAGGCAATCGGAGGTTTTATTACCATATATGGGAGAGGTGACCTCTGCATCATGCACAGAATTTTCCATGTCGGAAATAATTTTAAATTTCCCCACACGACACACATGTTTGAAAACGATTGGCGCTTTCTTATCCTCGTAACAAACAAATGCAGGGGCAGACTTGCAATATAATCTGACAATTGTTGCAAGTCTAGTTCACTATGAGAAATCGCTTGCCAAGACGACACAACCAGACTGCAAGTAGTTAGAATCCAGAATTCCATTTTATCAGACCGTACTTGTATTGGAACATCTTGAACAACTTACAAGAGCCCAGGGAAACCATTTTAATGAGGAACCGGAATCTGAGGAAACTGAAACACACGGAGTCAAAGTGGGAACGTATTGCTAAATTAACGACCCCAAGAACACGTGTAAGAGGCCTAATCAAGTGTATTTATTCATCTGAGCAAAAAAATATGTGAGCCAGGATTGGCGTAAGTTGTGCATTTTACATTTTTCATTACTAATATGTGAATTAATATGTATATATTGCCATGTGAATATTAATATGTGAAAAGTGCTAGTGGGTGAGCAAGTCATGTGAGGCTGGCAACCTCAGCATATAGAATGATGATTTCATGAACCACCACTGCAAGAGCTGGTGACTGCTTTATCGCTAGTTTCTTAAAGAGAACTAAAAGCATAAGTAGTCCCAAGTTCCATATGGAGCAGGGAGGGAAAGATTAAAGAAATGATGTGCATTCTAAGTTTAATATTTACATTTTCAAACCTGTGTAAATATCTATGTAAACATATTCACTTTAAAATTAATGAAAGTTTCAAACTTTTCAACAAGTGTAGATATAAATGAAAACATATTCAATTTATATTGTGAACACTTTTCAAACAGTGGAGATGTAAATGTATACATATTCTATCTCTACTATTAACCTTTTCATTTAAATGTAAAATAAAGATAAATCTTTTCAATTTAAATGTAAAGAAAGTTTCTCTCGAGGGATGAAGTTTAATTCTCATCGAGGGTAAATTCCGAGGCAGCTGGGATGGTGGAATAGAGAGAAGAGGGCCCATAATTATGGGTTGGAAAACGCAATACTCAGGAGAGCGTTTTGTTTCTATTCTTTTACCTTAGTTGTTGGTGGTACCAGTTGAGGTACAAGAACTGGAACAAGAAGGGAACAGTGTCCTGAGCTTTAAGACTTCGTAGACACTCCCTGACATTTCTGGGAACGTGCTGCGCCCTAACAACTTTGACCAGCGAAAAGCGTGATCAGTCTACCATCAGCGAGAGCAGAACCTACCACTGGCAGATAAGTTAAACGTTAAAGCTGCCACGTGAACTCCTTTATAAACTTTCATTCCATCACAACAGTGATGACAACTGTCTGTTAAATCATTATTCAAATTTTCTAAAACCTCGTTAAACCTAAATGATTATTAAATTTGTTATTTGTAATTATACAAATTTAACTTCGATTTAATCATTTTAAATGTATTGCATGTTTGTCTCAGTCAATTTACTAAATACACTCTAAACAGAGCTATACCATAATAATAATTTCACTGGGGAGCCAATCCGTGACAGTACAGCACGCCCTTTTCAACCATTTACCATATACATGGTACTGTTGGTTATATCAGGACGTATTTTTTCATGTAGTGTGCTATTTTCTTGATTGTGATTATTATACATTCTGCACTGTATTATTCCTCACGTCGGTTTGTTTTATTTTACTTTTTGGTGAATAGTTCCGTTTGTTGTTTTTCACACGCACATTTGTGTCTATGCTGGCATGAAATTTATTATTGGTTTGTATATAGTTTATTATGTTGTTTTTGTTCCTACTGGGTTGTGTTATTTCTTTCCGATGATATAGCTTTTGTTACTACTGTTAGCGTTGTTATGAGTTTACTTTCAGAATATAGATATATAGGTTGTTTTTTGGGGGAAAGGGGGGGGGGAGAAAGGGGGGGGGGGGGGGGCTTTCATACTGTCGTGTTTTAGATTGTTGCTTCGTGATTGTTGCTTTTGTTTTTATGATATATTGTTTTACTAATTTTTGTACTCCTAGTGATGGCTTGGTGCCCATTAGATTTTCTACATTAAGTTATATTTTGCAGTTTTAACAATAGTCTTTTATATTTTGTCTGTGTTGGTCGCATTTCTTGCATTCCAGTAAGAAGAGTTTAGTAGTATTAGTGTCACGGAATTGCCTCCCCTGCTTTGCAGTAGTGGTCCAACATTGGCCAAAACTCAAGAGTATCTAATATGGGCCTTCAAGGGTGTCTACCTTCGCACAAAATTACTCTTGGCAGAGATGCAGATAGAAGGATAATGATGCTTCTATCTCAAGGTAGTATCCACAAGATATTTCCCAAGTAAAGAACAATGCTGCGTTGGCAGGGCAATTGTTAAATTTTATCGGTCCGCCGTCTTTTATGAAGAATTAAGATATTATTAATTTCAGCTCGTTCAAGCCACCACCCTGATTTACTCAGTGGAATTCTTATTATTATGGTATAGCTCTAATTAGAGTGTATTTAGTAAATTGACTGAGACAAACATGCAGTAAATTCAAAATAATTAAATCAACGTTAAATTTGTATATTTACAAGTAACAGATTTAATAGTCATTTATGTTTTAACAATGTTTTAAAGAAATGAATAATTATTTATAATAAAAAGTTTATCATCACTGTTGTGATGGGATAGAAATGTGTAAATGTCACTTGGCAGCTTTACTGTGTTACTTAGCTGTCAGTGACGGTTATGCTCCTTCTGATGGTTTGGTTCTTGGTAGACTGATCCCGCTCGTCGCTGATCAAGGTTGTAGGGAGCAGCATGTTCCCAGAAGTGTCAGGGGGTGTCTATGAAGTTGGTCCCTCGTCTTTAAGCTCAGGCCACGTTTCCATTCATGTTCTAGAGATAGTACCCTCAACTGGTACCACCAACAAGCCAATCTTTGCTCCCAGACTTTTTGCTCAGATGAATAAAGGCACTTGACTAGGCCTCTTACACGTGTTCTTGGGGGTCGTTATTTTAATAATAGATTCCCACTATGACTCCGTGTTTCAGTTTCCTCAGATACCGGTTTTCCTTATTAAAATGATAGTTTTCCTGGACTTATAATTCTACAAGATAATCCAACAGAAGTCCGGTCCTGATAAATGAAATCTGAATTCTAACTTCTGGCAGTCGGGTTTCGTCTTGGCAAGCGATCCTCACAGTGAATTTTCGCAGTGAACTAAAACTGCAAAAAGATCAGGTAATGACATATTGCCTGTCTTCAGCCGCATATTGGTTGTTACGATGCTTCTAGAGCGCCAATCGTTTCAAACATGCGTGTTGTGTGGGGTAATTTCAAAATATTTCCGACATGGAAAAATTTGCGCGTAATGCAGAGGTCACATCTCCCATATATAGAATGAAAACACCCGATTGCCTTGCATTCAAACTCACCAACACATCTGTAACGACAATGTTTGTAAGATGTAACATCTTATTAATTTCATATAAAGTAATGTCTTCGTGAAAGTCGGACAAGAAACGATTTTGTCATTCGTTTCCGTAGGGTGCATGTACTTCGCGAAAACTAAGCAGACCCAGCTGGGTTTACCTGCGCTAATCTCAGCAAAGCTGTGCCGCGACTAGCAAATGTATTATCACCAACAAGGAATGTTGTGACAGTACGGACTGTTACGTCGGATTAACACTAAGGTGCTGCCACTTAATTATAGTTAGGGTAAGAATACTTAGCAAGATTAAACACTAAGTATTTGAGCGTGTCTAGTTAGTGTAATAACACTAGTCACAAATCCTATGAGTGATTTAATTAAAGTGTTCAGGAATGACGTCATCCAACTTGGGGTAGAATTGCTTAGAGCTAGGACGGAAGTGATGGTTTGAGAGAAGGGGTTAAGTGAGTTGGTTTTAGGCACGAGACGTGCGAGGCAGTGATTTTGGGGTTTTGACCATCTTGTAAGTTCGATGGCTGTGTGTTATTTCTTGGGATGACTGGTTTGTATACCACAGAAGCACATGTATTTATGAACTATTATGAAGTTCTCAGAGGTTACAGACACTTAATAAAGGTGTTCATTCATATTTAATCCAGCTTGAACTTATTTCCTGAACGTCAGTAGGAAGTGTCGTTTGTTTACATCAGGTAATAGAGAAAAGAATGTTACCATATTTTCGACGATCATGCAGCCTAAAACATAAACCCAGTTACGAGTCTCCAAAAGAATCACCTGGGTTATGTTCCTATTCTGTAATCACCATCTCTGGCAGTCGCCAGTAAAACAACAGATGAGCATTGATAAAAGATTCCACCCCATTCTCACCCTGTCACACTAGACTTGATTTGTCACCGTGACCAAGCCCGGTCACATCTAACTTGATTTGGTGCCGTTCCCGTCCACTCCCCCGGCCACATAACTTGATTTGGTGCCGTTGACCAGCTCGTAACTGCCTTTTTACAATGGATTCAGCTACTTGATTTGATGCCCGTGACCAGCTCGTAACTGCCTTTTTACGATGGATTCAGCTACTTGATTTGATGCCCGTGACCAACTCCTAACTGTTTTTTTTATGATGGATTCACCCATTCAACAGCTAGAGCATCAAGTATTTTTGTTGCAAAAGAAAAACCACCTGCTTCAACAACAACTGTCACAGCAACAAGCAGCTGCTGGAAGGGCACACTGGAACAGTCTCAATAAAAGACACTGTCGAATTACAGTGAGAAACGTTATCAATATAATAAAACAAGGAAAGATATTTGAAATAAATAATGTTACCAGTGACCAACAAAGATGTATGGTAACGACAGAAAATGGACTAAGAGCATATATAAAGCCAGTAACACAGTGGAGAAAAACCTTTAACAGACGTTATCATTCCTGTTCCACCGCTGAGGTTCATATCCCTCCACCTGAGCTGTACTCACGTATCCTCTCCCGTGATGCTCGCTTGGCTGAGTTACCCTCCGTTACTCCAGGCCCCTCTCATGCTTCGCCTCAACATGATATTATTGTACCTCCTATTACTGCCACAACTCCTGTCCATACCTCCCTTCCTCCCCCTGTTCACCTCTCTTCTGATCCCACTTTTCCTCCCCCTGTTCACCTCTCTTCTGACCCCGCTTTTCCTCCCTCTGTTCACCTCTCTTCAGACCCCACTTTTCCTCCCTCTGTTCACCTCCCTTCAGACCCCGCTTTTCCTCCCTCTGTTCATCTCTCTTCTGACCCCGCTTTTCCTCCCCCTGGTTATTTTCCTCCGCCTCCCTCCGACCTTGATACAGAACATGAGTCTGACTCTTCAGATGTTGAATCTTCTCTTTCTCCTTATGGTTATTTTCCTCCGCCTCCCTCTGACCTTGATACAGAACATGAGACTGACTCTTCAGATGTTGAACCTTCTCTTTCTCCTTATGGTTATTTTCCTCCGCCTCCTTCCGACCTTGATACAGTACAAGAAAAGTACCAACTTGACATAGAATCAGAATTCGATTCGTCAAGTGGGGAGGATAGAGTTATGGGCCCCGACGAAATTGGATACAGGTCGGATGAGCTCCAGCATATAACGGACGACGAAGGCCGTAGATTTTATTGGCCGAAAAATGAGATTAGTGATCTTGACTCTTCCCCCGATTATTCTTTTTTTGATATTGGACCTGATGTTCCTCTTCCCTCAGCTCGTTTTCTCTTTAGACGTCGTCATCCAAAATTCATTTACGATTCTGTTCCCTTTCCTAAGCCCCTTCACCAGCGGGCCGCCCAAGGACGAACCCGGTTGAGTCGCTCCCGTGGTTCTGTTCATTCTCCTTACCGTAGTCCCTCTCCTCCGCCTCTCCCTCCCCCTGTCACACCTCCGTCCCGTAGATTGCGTGTTCCCCTCCGTTATCCTCATACCAGTCCGCAGCCTACACCCCGACCCTCCCGTTTTCGTCCACTCCCGTAGTCCATGCAATTGTTCCTACATCCTAACCTACACAGTACGATCCTCGCCTGTCATTGTAAGCCATTGAAAGATTGGAAGCAATGAACATTTTTGCAAAGATGTTTACAAATTGAACTGCACTTACCTCCAGATGCCGTCTCCGGTCAGGTTGACATTTCCTGCCCTGCTATTATTTTTAGCATGAAGTCAACCCTGCTTCTCGTGTCTTCCGATGCAGGTCTCATACACAATACCCCTCCTGCTGAATAGCTTGATCCTGATGCTACCGTGAATACCAATCGTTACGCATCCTTGAACATCTGGGTAGCACACTTTACGCACATTTCCAGTTCAGATATTTACGGAGAGCTGTTACATTTTCGTCCACAAGAAAGACATTGCCGAATCTACCAGTACATGAACATTTCCCTCACAACATCCTTTCGACCACTGCTGATGGAGATCCACCAACTCAGACGATCTCTGCAGTCCTGATATATTGTAGTTGATGCAGTTCCCTTTTACACGCGTTAGCGTCATTATGTCACATTATTTTGACTGATGTAATATTTGACCATCTTGTGTACCCTATGATTTTTTTTTAGTGTATTTCTTTTTGCCATGTTTCTGACGTAAGATTTTGCCCAAATTTTTTTAAGGTTTACATCGTTCTGTTGTACCAAATAAAAGTGATTAACTAATGTACATCTTCACCCGCCACTAATGTTGGCATCATTCACGATTCATTATGATGATGACACCATATTGCATTATGATTGTTTGAATTTTCGGTGATTGTTACACCGACACTCATTTTTGTGATTTAACTATTGGCCCATTTATATATTTTATACCATTGTCCATTGATTATCATGTTTCCATTCCATTCATTGTTTCGGGTTATTGCTACACCGGCAGGGTCATGTTTTTAATTGAGACTTTCCTATTTTGCCCATTCTTTGCCACCAAGTTTTTGTGGTTTTATTTCCATTTCCTCCATTCATATGTTTTTTTTTTTTTTTCCATCACCCACTTCAGTGAAGTGTAGGGTGACAGCCATTTTTTGGCATCCGCTATATTTTATGTGCATCCGCCATATTTGTTTTGCCAATTTTTTTTTCCTTGCGACGTTAACTCGCTTGTCATGTTATGGTCATATATATATTTTTTTTTTTGGCCACTTATTAGTACTATTGGTAGTTACCATAACCTCCATAGTTTTTTTCTTCCCATGTGTCCCTCGTTTATGTTATGTCCATCAGTCCCTACCCCTTCATGATCGATTTTTTAGTGTGAAATGTTAATGGTGTTATTTCATCCATTATTCCCATCTATTGTTTATTGTAGTCCTTCTGACATGATTTATGGTGGGATACATGAATCCCAATAATTTTTTTTTAGAGTTAGTAATTTTTTTTCTAGTGAATAAAGTGTCCTCCTACGGGATACACTTTAGTGGCCCAGGGCGTATGTGACAGTACGGACTGTTACGTCGGATTAACACTAAGGTGCTGCCACTTAATTATAGTTAGGGTAAGAATACTTAGCAAGATTAAACACTAAGTATTTGAGCGTGTCTAGTTAGTGTAATAACACTAGTCACAAATCCTATGAGTGATTTAATTAAAGTGTTCAGGAATGACGTCATCCAACTTGGGGTAGAATTGCTTAGAGCTAGGACGGAAGTGATGGTTTGAGAGAAGGGGGTTAAGTGAGTTGGTTTTAGGCACGAGACGTGCGAGGCAGTGATTTTGGGGTTTTGACCATCTTGTAAGTTCGATGGCTGTGTGTTATTTCTTGGGATGACTGGTTTGTATACCACAGAAGCACATGTATTTATGAACTATTATGAAGTTCTCAGAGGTTACAGACACTTAATAAAGGTGTTCATTCATATTTAATCCAGCTTGAACTTATTTCCTGAACGTCAGTAGGAAGTGTCGTTTGTTTACATCAGGTAATAGAGAAAAGAATGTTACCATATTTTCGACGATCATGCAGCCTAAAACATAAACACAGTTACGAGTCTCCAAAAGAATCACCTGGGTTATGTTCCTATTCTGTAATCACCATCTCTGGCAGTCGCCAGTAAAACAACAGATGAGCATTGATAAAAGATTCCACCCCATTCTCACCCTGTCATACTAGACTTGATTTGTCACCGTGACCAAGCCCGGTCACATCTAACTTGATTTGGTGCCGTTCCCGTCCACTCCCCCGGCCACAATGTCAGATGTTTTGACAATATCACATATCTGCTTGATACGAGCAGAAAGAAATGTGTCGACCCGGAAATTCCAGGTAATCAGTACTTACAACAATAGACAATGAGTAATGCCGTAGTGAAGCAGAGATCGAGAAGGGGTCGTCCCAAATCCATCTTGTGACAATTAGGTTCATAACATTCTACACAGATGGGTTCCTCTATTTAAAATAGCCGGTTCCTAGTCTGAGCCGGCGTAGTTTTTTTTATTTACTGGTTTTTTTTTTTTTAATGCCCCTTCTGGGGTTCAAAGTGAGGTCTAATGACTTTATTGAGTTTAAGTGTTAATTGTGTGTGATCCCGGCCCTGGCTAAGTTTTTTTTTTTTTTCCCTCGCATGAGGTCGCATATTTTTTTTCCTCGCATGAGGTCGCTTATTTTTTGCCTCGCATGAGGTTGCATGGCACACGCTCATCCCGGCCCTGGTCAAGACCTATGCCCCAACACAAGAAGACCCAATGACATCATGTGTCACTAGTGATCTTCTGTGTTCTCACACAAAGGACCTAATGACACATGAATGTCACTGTATTGGTCCCTGTGCCTAGACACTTTGATCTTAGCCAAGAGGCCGAGAAGCGAGCGTGGCTTTTTTTTTTTTTTTTTAAATACCCACAAAGTTAATAAATATAGATAGTTTGAAGACCACTTTTCCTTTTTAACATAAACTAAACTCAAATGTTTATGAAGGTAAGGGTCATTTGCACTTTCTTTTTTTTTTTTTTTAATAATTTAATATAACAACAAGTAGTCTTTACTAATTGTATTTTAAAATAATAAGAAGGAAAAACTTAGACAAATGTTATATATTTACATATATTTAATTATGCATTTTGCAATCTGATTGTTTCCCTTGGACCGCAAAGGAAAAAAAGGGTAATTACATCCCTTGATGAGGCAAGAACAGCCTTCTTTAGCCTAAATAACATCTGGAAGTCCTCCCAATACAGCACAAGCACAAAATTAAGATTATACCAGAGTTGCGTGCTTTCTGTGCTTCTCTATGGTGCGGAATGCTGGAGAGTCACAGAGAAGGAAATGTCAAAATTGTCCTCTTTTCACACAACATGCCTAAGAAAAATTCACCGCATCTTTTGGCCGAATACCATCACCAACCAAGATCTGCTTACTCGTAGCAAGCAAGAGGACATGCACACCATCATAGCTGGCAGACGCTGGAGCTGGGTTGGTCATGTCCTCAGAAGAGACCCCGATGCCATCACAAGAACAGCTATGTTTTGGACCCCTGAAGGAAAGCGAAAGAGAGGCCGACCAAAAACAACTTGGCGGAGGACTGTGGAGGCTGAGATGCAAAGAATGAACCAGAGTTGGGGCATTGTACGAAGGATGGCCACCGACCGTGCAAAGTGGAATCAATTTGTTGTTGCCCTACAAGACGCCACTAGGCGTGATGGCCACTGACTGCTTTGACGGTCGGTGGTTAAGGATCGAAGAAGAAGAAGAAGACATCCCTTGAAAAGAAGTGGACAAAAATTAAAATTGTTTTTGAAAAATTTACAAATACTTAAAATTACTTCATTCAGTATCAACAAAATGAGTTCCATGCAGTATCCCTAGTTTTCTAAACGTGCTGCAAATGCTAAAATATTTAGACGTGGACTAATCTACCTTTAATGGTTTGACTGGTATACTTGTTCCTGTAACATAAAAGCAAAATGTCCTAATCTATGGTTCGGAAACATTACATGTTGCCTGTGTTGTACCTCCAAATCTCAGACCATAACCAACTGATGTCTTCGTCACCTCGTTCTTCAACCTTCACTATGCCCAGAAGTAATAGCAACCACAGATTTGTGGAAGGAAACTGGAGAACAAGCAATACAACAATAGATTCAAGAGAGAAAGTGAAGACGGACATATCATACGTCTAAAAAAACAAGCAATTAATCAATCCCTTCAGCTCCCCGTGGTGCAGAGGTCTTCAACAAAACCAACCCAAGCCAGCCTGTCCTGTGTTGTCCGCTCTACTTTATCCATATCATGTCTCTCTCCAGTTCTTTTTTCCGCGTGTATTTTGTGTTTCTATTACTTTGTTTCTCTTAGCCGGGAAGTTAGGAAGAAACAACACATCCATATCATTCAGTCATACTGATTTTTTTTTTAAACGCGTTTTGCCTCGTTTACCGAGGCGTCCTGTTCAATCTTGTCACGTGGTACGTTAATTATAACAGAGTGTACTGTCCAAAGAAAGCAAAAGACATTGTGGGCTTGTTATGAGTGATCTATCAAAATAGTTTAAATTTAATGAAGACATGCCAAATAGTCCCCACAAATTTCTTTCACAAACAGCGTTCCTCCTGTATGTTTCTACATGCCGCGTGTGTTTGGTTTCTTAAAGTCATTGACATACACGAATGAACTGTATACAAATTTTAAATGAACTGTCAAAACTTATCCCACCCCATTAATCATATTTTTTGCATAATGACCTACACTTTTTTAATCGCTCTTTCTATGAAAACACGGCTCAAAGCTCTAATATTGACTATCCAGCTGCTGAATGATCCACAGAAATAATCTTTATGTTTGCAGCTAGCAATGTTGTTTTTCAAATGCAAATTTTGATATTCATGCTAGCGTGAAATCAGAACGCTGAATTATTTTTGTTGGCCTGGTATAAAAGTTAATTTTTACGTGATTTACGTTTGAGAGTTACGGTCAGTGAATCTGTAAGTGTGTGTGTGTGCCATCAATCAATACCCTTCACCCCTCCCCCACCCCCACCCCCCTTCCCAGGAGCATAGGCCTTCGACAAAACGTATGCCAAGTCCTCAAGTGACATCAGCTCAAGCTCTTTCAACCTTTTCCTTATTATTTGGTACCGGATTCGATTCCCAGTAAAGGGAATATAATTTATGTACATTTTTTTTTCAGAACCAGTGGTCTTCATCATGTCATATCCCCTCCCCCCCCCCCCCCCCCCTCCCCCCCCCCCCCCCCGGTCTGACGGGTAGTGAGATTGGATGACTAGCCTTCTCGGATAAGGGCGAAACAATAGGAGGTCCCTTTGTGAAAGTTGTGCACGTTAACAATCTATCGGCAGTTGACAATCGTAAAGTGTAGGCGATAAGTCCGCTGCGCTGGCAGCATTTTAAAATTAGAAACCTACCCACCAAATATATTTATATAATGTGTGATTCCAGTATACACACATTGGGATTCTCGCCGGTGCTGCGGAGTTCGTGCACTGTGCTGAGATCATCCTTGTGTGATCTAAGGGAGGAGATTAGAGCACGGGTGGAGTTGTCCGTGTGCAACGAAGATAATCCTTAAAACCAAATCAAACGTGATTATTTTCTCAAATTATTTTCTCCAATTATTTTCTCCAATTATTTTCTCCAATTATTTTCTCCAATTATTTTCTCCAATTATTTTCTCCAATTATTTTCTCAAATTATTTTCTCAAATTATTTTCTCCATGTGTTTCTTGGACCACCTCTGCCTGTCTTATCCTGTGAGTTCCAGAACAAGGGGGGATCTATATCATACAAGGCGATAAATATGAGGTTGTACATAGAACTGGCAACCTTATCCCATAAAACAATGATATTTAAATCGCCGTTGCTGATTCTGACATATGGAATTGAGGGAAGGGGATCGTAGTAGTGAGTGCGTGTGAAATAGTACAGTATATGTAGACTTGTGTAGTTGTTGTCTAGGTGTCTGATTACAATCCCAGTCAGATCACAAACTTGTCTAGAAAAAAACTCTATGACACTCAGGAAGTCAGCTCCACAAACATTGTAATAACACTCATATATATATATATATATATATATATATATATATATATATATATATATATATATATATATATATATATATATATATATATATATATATATATATATATATATATATATATATATATATATATATATATATATATATATATATATATATATATATATATATATATATATATATATATATATATATATATATATATATATATATATATATATATATATATATATATATAACGACGCATATCTATATATACGAGGGGAAGTCAGTAGGTAGGTCACAAACTGATATGGGATAGCTGAATATTGTAATTGGTAGTTTCTAAAGGCGTCATTAGGTGGCAGCAACATCCAGCTTGATGATTACTATAGGTAGCAGACGCTAGGTGTCGCATGCGCATGCACAGCTCAGATAAAAATGGCGACATATTTAAAGTGGTCGACCTGCTCCAGGACCTGTTCTCCCAACTTAATCTGATGTTTTCTTTCTTCTCGTGATAGCACCATGGATTTTGTTTTAGAGCTGCTTATGACCATCCCTCTCTTCTCCAGCGCTTCCTTCCAGACTTGCAGGTTGGATTGGAGATGTGCCTCTGATTTAGCAATCAGGGCAACATCATCAGCAAATGCCAGCTCCGAAATATAGACCTGTCTCATCTTCCAGTACCCCACTGAATACTTTCTTGTTCTCTCCTTACATGCCTTGATGACATCGTCCATAAGGAGTATGAAAAAAGAGGTAAGGTGATAGGATATCACCTTGTCTTACACCAGTGGTGGTCCTGAACTCTTCTGACTTATGGTTTGCTGTCCTCACATAATTTCTGCAAGACTTGTAGAAACTCTGTATAGCATGAATCAGAGGTGCTGGAATATTCTTCCTTGCCAAACAGTCCCAAAGTTTGCTCCAGGGGACCCTGTCAAACGCCTTTTCCAGATCTATGAAACAAAGATGGATCTCACTCTTATACTCAAGGGCCTTTTCACTCAGCTGTCTGAGTGTGAAGATTAGGTCTTGAGTACTTCGGTTTGCTCGGAATCCGCACTGGACCTCATCCAATTGTGGCTCAGCTAGGCGTCGGAGTCGCTGCTCTAGGATTCTAGAGTAGATTTTACCAGGGACACTGAGAAGGGATATGCCTCTATGGTTTCCACATTGTCGATTGTCACCCTTTTTGAAATTGGTGTTATGATAGTCAATCTCCCAAATCCTTTTGGTATGGTCTTGTTGCACCATGCTGCCTGTTAGGACCTTTAAGAGTAATAGGTCGCCTGATGCTCCCATGTACTAACCAATTTCTGGTTGTTATAACCCATCATGCCCTGCTGCTTTGCCCATCTTGATTTTCTCTCTAGTGCTGCCCTCATTCTTCCATCTTGATGTCATCTTCACCATCATTGGTTTCCTCTTCTGTGTCAGTGGTTATCATTTCTGATGCTTCATCATGCTCACCATCCAGGAGTTCTGAGAAATATTCTTTCCATCTTTCCATTACTTCCTTCGGGCAGTAAGCAATTTGCCTTGCTTGTCCTTTATAAATTTGAGAGGGCATTGTTTTTCCTTCCTCCATGTTCTTTAGGGTCTTATAGAACAATTTCTGGTTTTCTTGTGCATCTTTTTCTAGCTTTTCTCCAAATTCTTCCCAGGACTTCTGTTTTGCTGCTAGCACTTTGTTCTTTGCTTCTGTTCTGAGTGTCACATATTCTCTATATTTTTCCATTTGTCCTGTTGTGTTTTTAGCTCCTAAGTATTGTTTCCATGCCATTTTCTTCTCTCTTATTTTCTCTTTGACTTCCTCTGTCCACCAAGGTGTCCTCTTTCTCTGGTTCCCAAGTCGGACTTCACCGCATGCTTCTGCAACAGCTGTCTTTATGATATCCTTGAATTTATTCCAGAGGGTTTCCAAGTCATCAGGTCGTTCTTCTGTGTTGCTCACTGCTGTAGCAATAAGCCCCTGATATCTGGTCTTAATTTCTGGCTCTCTCAGCTTGTAGGTCCTAATGCTCATTTCTCCTGCTCGTTTACTTGGTTTCTTGCGTGATGTTGGGCAGTTCCTAGGCTGAGCAACTCTTTCAGTTGTTCGTTTGATTGTTAGCAGGTAGTGATCACTTCCAATCTCTGGCCCCCTCCAGACTCTTGCATCTCGGACATATCTGAATGAGCTTCTCCGAACAATGGCATAGTCGATCACTGACTTCTCATTCTTGGTTGGTTCACATCTAGTGTATGCATGTATGCGCTTATGGGGGAACTTTTGTGTTTGTAATGATCAGATTCTGCTCACTGCAGAATCTAAGGAGTCGCTTTCCATTGTCATTGAGAGTATCTTCTCCATATCTTCCGATAACTCCACCCCATCTAGCATGGTCATTTCCAACTCTGGCATTAAAATCTCCGAGCATAATACTTCATCTAGGCAGTCATCCACTGTCCTTTGAAGCAGCTCGAAGAATTCCTCCTTGACCTCTGCTCTCTCATCCTCATTTGGCCCATACACTATGACCAGGTTGACTATGGTTTCTCCTTCTTTTAGTTTTACAACCATAATGCGCTCCGAGACAAAGTTCCATCCCTTGATACTATCTTTTTGATTTTGGGCCACAATGCAACCCCCGCCCCCCTTTAGCTCTTTCAGATATGGGTACACCACTGTAGAGCAACGTGTTGCCATCGAGATCCATGACTCCTTGTCCTTTTTTCTTCGTTTCCGTTATAGCCAGGATTTCTAGTTTTGCTTTCCTCATCTCTTCCACCAGCTCCTCTTCCTTCCCATTTATACTTCTTGTGTTCCAAGTTCCATAAGTCGTAGTCCGTAGTCCGTTCCAGTCGTCGCCTTTAGAATCAGTCCGGTTTTCTCTCTTGTAGTTCGCGTAATCATGATTTAAAGCAAACAGGTGATTGGCCTGTTGTGCCTTTGCATGGTGGAGGGGCTGCCTCCTTACGGCCTCCATGCAGGCCACCCTCCTCCTTTTTCATCCGGGCTTGGGACGGGCATTGGCACTGTACGAAGGATGGCCACCGACCGTGCAAAGTGGAATCAATTTGTTGTTGCCCTACAAGACGCCACTAGGCGTGATGGCCACTGACTGGACTGCTTGGTTAAGACGGTCGGAACGGTTAAAGGGTTGGGGGTATTTTTGGTTTTGGGGGTGGGGGTTTTAGGGTATATTGTAGGTTTTGGATCGGATGGAAGAGATTATTTTGATGAAGACATCATTGAAAAAAGAAGTTGGCACAAAATTTAAAAATTGTTTTTGAAAAATTTACAATGGGGGGGTAGGGTTTAGGGGTGCCTTAAATTGATTACTACAGTTGAGATTCAGTATTCAACAAAATGAGTTCCATGCAGTATCCCTAGTTTTCTAAACTGTGCTGAGCAAATGCTAAAATATGGAGTTTAGACTATGGGACTAAATCTATGTGTGCTGAGGAATGGGATTAGTACGGTTCTTTAATGGTTTATTAACTGGTATAATCTTGTTCAGATGGGCTGTAATCATAAATAAGCAAAATGTTTCCTAAGCCTCTATGGGTTCGTCCGAAAACATTACCTATGTTGCCTGTGTTTCTAGACGGGGTGGGCCGTTTGTACCTCCAAACATCTCAGATCCTGATAAACCAACTGTGTTCCGTCGCCCTGTCACCTCGTTCTTTTAACAGAGTTCACTATGCCCAGAATCTAAAATAGCAAAAGTCCAACAGAAGGTTTGTACTGAAGGAAACCTGGTTCTAAAGAACAAGCAGACCTATACAACAATAGATTCAAGAGAGAAATGAAGACGATTGACATATCCCCATTTTTTAATCGTCTAAAAAACAAGCTCTAATTAAATCATCCCTTCAGATCCGTGGGTTTTTGCAGAGGTCTGGTTAGGCTACACAAAACCAAGGATCCACAGAATTAATCAGCCTGTCCTGTGTTTTTTTCAAGTTTGATATTCCGCATCATACTTATTTTTGGTTGCCATATCAAAGTCTCTTCCAGTTCTTTTTTCCGGTCGTGTATTTTAAGTGTGTTTCTTGCCATTACTCAATTGTTTCTCTTAGCCGGAAGTTCCCAGGAAGAAAAACGGAATGCACCGCTAGTCCATAACCTCATTTTGGGTCCCGGATTCATGCCCAGTGAAATTTTTTTTTTTTAAACGTGTTTTGTCCCTCGTTTTACCGAGCGTCCTGTTCCAATCTGTCGTACCAGTGGAGACGTTAATTATAAACAGGTGTACTGTGTATCATGTCCAAAAGAAAGCAAAAAACATTGTAGGGCTTGGCAGCAGTTGAGTGATCTCTATCATACCAAATAGTTTATAAATTTAAGGTTGAAGACATGCCAAATAAAATACCCTCAACAAATTTCTTTCACAAACTGGCTTCAAGGGCCGTGTTCCGGCCCTGTGCTGGATGTTTTTGTGTTCTAAACATTTGCCCGGTGAAAAAAAAAAAAAGTTGAAAAAGTTTCTTAAAGGTCATTGAACATACACGAAATGAACTGTATTACAAATTTTAAAAGAAAACTGTCAAAACTTATCCCACCCAACAACATTAATCATCCATTTTGTGCACAACCCCCAAAGCAACTACACTTTTTTAATCGCTCTTTTTCTATGAAACACACGGCTCAAGCCTCTAATATAAGCAACCCAGCCACACACAAACAACAAAACTATCAAACGCCACCTCAATATAAAACCCATTCCGTTCTTTTTAAACCAACACCCCTCCCCCCCCCCTACAATAAAAACGCCCCCACAGCCTCTGGGACCCCCTAGCAACACCGCACCCCCCCACACACACAAACCCACCCCAAACCCTCACCCCTACAGACCACCCCAAATAAGAGTACCCCCGCCTCTCCAATCGCCTCCCTCCCTTCCCCAACACTGACCCCCCTCTTCGCCCCCCCCACCCACGTCCAACCAAACACCAACACAAAACACGGGCTCACCCACAGTGCCCCGCGGCGCCCACCCCCCCCCCCCACACCCAACCAACACCCACCCCACCCGACCCCGTCAGGAGTGCCGCGCCACCCCCCCACAATCCATCACCCCCACCCCCCCCCCTACCTCACAACCCATGCGCCGACCCCCCCCCCCCCGCGCACCCCCCCACCCCCCCTCCCCTCCCCACATCTAAAAACACCCCCACGCCTCCACCCCCCCCCAGTCTTAGCCCAAGCCCTCAACCCCCACGCGAAAGGTCATGCAATAAAAACTAGTACACCATCTCAACCCCACTAAGACCCTCCCCGCAACTACCACCACCCCCCAGCCAAACACAACAAACATCCTCACCACCCCCCGCTTATTCGTCAATATTCAAAGATTCCCCAACAAATGCCGCCCAACAAGGTGATAACAAACCTCCCCCGAAAAACAAAAAAACACAATAAAACAAAAACAAACAACCCAACACCCACCCCCACCCAAATAGGCAATAATAAGACAAATAAAACTCATGAAAATCAACCAAACAAAACACAAAAAAAAAGTTTAATCACCATTGACCCCGCCAACTTTGGGCACGCCCCCCCACCACCCACCAAAAAACACAAATAAGCCCCACCCCCCGCCCCCCCCAACAAAATGAACCCCGTACAAAACAAAAACCCCCCGTCTCCCCGCAAAACCCCCTAACAACTTTGGGCAACCCGCAAACCCTAAACAAAAAAACGCAATGAAACCAAATCACTAAACCTACAAACCCCCACGCCCTCTCCACGACCCACCCTCACCAGCACCCACTCAATAATAATTTATGCTCCGAACCCCACCGCCAATCATCATTACTCCACACACTAAATCATATCCCCACCTGAATAATTACCCACCAAAACCCACCACCCACCACCCACACACCACTCCACCGCACAGAACGCCAAACCACCCCCTCCTCACAATTCCCCCAAAAGGCTCCCGCGTTTGCGTACAAATTAAAAAAGGCCAACAATCAGGTTAGTGTGAAGCCAACATCAGTAGAATCACACATACCTCGGCGCTACACCCAAAGCTTTACTACAAGTCCATATCTTATACAACCGCCGACCTCCCACCAAATCCAAATACTTTCATAGGCTAACAGACAGGTGGCTACTAACCAAAGTGTAAATCAATACATTGCATCCATGCATAAAGCCCACCACCAATCGCCACATCCCCGGCCCCCCCAAACCGCCCTCATATCACCCAACACCTTAAGGTGCCTTAATCCAGAGGGCATATATTCACACGGACCCCCAACCGCCGAATTACAGTCGCAAACCTCGGCCCTCCAACACCCCCTTATTTCCCGCCATATGTATCCAAACATTAATAGCAGTCCCTAATCACAAAAACCTTAAAAACCACACCCACAAAAACGTCCATTCACCCTTCTACGCCGCCCCCCACTCTTTTAAAAAACCTCAACACGATAATTAAACCCCCACCCTTTTAAAAAACTCTAGTTTTATTTAATATTTTCTTACTATTTTCCAACACCAGGTACCAACCCAACCCCCCCCTACATTTACACAACCACCTCCTTTTTCAAATAATTGTCCGTCGACAATTTATCTGACATTCATTTTTTTTGCGTCCGAAAACAACAAAACAATAAAATGTAAAATATTTTTTTAACCTAATCACTTCCCAACCCCCCACCAATTTTAACCTTTCAATTTCCATAGGATGAATCCTCTTTAAAGTGGTACAACAATCCTACAATTAGGATTAATACCCGCACTTTTTTTTAAACTGCCCCATCCAAATACCCACTCATACCCCCCCCAAAACCCCCAACCACAACCCCCCCCACCACACACCTGACCACCCCCACTACCCCCCCCCCGCTCCAACCCCCCCCCCCTATGTTCCCCCCCCCCACACCGGCCCAAGCCCCCCCCCCCCCCCCCCCCCCCCCCCCCCCCCCCCCCCCCCCCCCGCCCCACCCCCCCCCCCCCCCCCCCACACACCCCCACACCCCCCCCCCCAACACCCCCCCCACCCCCCAACCCCCCCCCCCACCCCCCCCCCCTAACCCCACCCCCCACCCCCCACCCCCCCCCCCACCCCCCCACCACCCCCCCCCCCCCCCCCACACCCCCCCCCCCCAACAAAACACCAAACCCCCCCCCCTTACCCCCCCCCCACCCCCCGTAACCCTCTCCCCCCCATTGTAACCCCCCCACCCCCCCCCCCCCCCCCCCCCCCCACCCTACCACCCCCCCCACTCCCCCCCTCCCCCTCCATCCCCCCCCCCCCCTTTCTAAATCCTCCGCCCCCCAAACCCCCCCCACCCCCCCCACCCCCCCCCCCCCCCCCCCCCCCCCCCCCCCCCCCCCGCACCCCCCACCACCCCCCCCCCACCCCCCCCACCACCCCCCCCCCCCACCCCCCCCACCCCCCCCCCCCCCCCATCCCCCCCCCCCCCCCCCCCGCCCCCCCTTCCTCCTCTCCCCCCCCCACCCCCCCCCCCCCCCCCCCCCCCCCCCCCCCCCCACCGCTCCCGCCCCCCCCCCCACCCCCCCCCCCCTCCCCCCCCCCCCCCCCCCCCCCCCCCCCCCCCCCCCCCCCCCGCCCCCCCCCCCCCCCCCCCCCCCCCCCCCCCCCCCCCCCCCCCCCCCCCCCCCCCCCCCCCCACCCCCCCCTCCCCCCCCCCCCCCCCCCCCCCCCCCCCCCCCCCCCCCCCCCCCACCCCCGCCCCCCCCCCCCCCCCCCCCCCCCCCCCCCCCCCCCCACCCCCCACCTCCACCCCCCACCCCCGCCTCCAACTCCCCCACCCCCCCTCCCCCCCCCCCGCCCACCCCCCCCCCCCCCCCCCCCCCCCCCCCCCCCGCCCCCCCCCCCCCCCCCCCCCCCCCCCCCCCCCCCCCCCCCCCACCCGCCCCCCCCCCCCCCACCCCCACCCCCCCTCCCCAGCCCCCCCCCCCCACCCTCCCCCCCCCCCCCCCCCCCCCCCCCCCCCCCCCCCCCCCCCCCCCCCCCCCACCCCCCCCCCCACCCCCCCCCCCCCCCCCCCCCCCCCCCTCCCCCCCCCCCCCCCAACCCCCCCCCCCCCCCCCCCCCACACCCCCCCCCCCCACCCCCCCCCCCTCCCCCCCCCCCCCCCCCCCCCCCCCCCCCCCCCCCCCCCCCCCCCCCCCCCCCCCCCCCACCCCCCCCCCCCCCCCCCCCCCCCCCCCCCCCCCCCCCCCCCCCCCCCCGCCCCCCCCCCCCTCCCCCCCCCCCCCCCCCCCCCCACCCCACCCCCCCCCCCCCCCCCCCCCCCACCCCCCCCCCCCCCCCCCCCCCCCCCCCCCCCCCCCCCCCCCCCCCCCCCCCCCCCCCCCACCCCCTCCCCCCCACCCCTCCCCCCCCGCCCCCCCCCCGCTCCCCCCCTCCCCCCCACCAACCCCCCCCCCCCCCCCCCACCCCCCCCCCCCCCCCCCCCCCCCCCCCCCCCCCCCCCCCCCCCCCCCCCCCCCCCCCACCCCCCCACCCCCCGCACCCCCCCACCCCCCCCCCCCCCCCCCCCCCCCCCCCCCCCCCCCCCCCCACCCCCCCCACCCCTCCACCCCCCACCCCCCCAGCCACCCCCCCCCCCCCCCCCCCCCCCCCCCCCCCCCCCCCCCCCCCCCAGCGCCCCCTCACCCTTCCCCCCACCCCCCACCCACCCCTCCCCCCCCCCCCACCCCCCCCGCCCCCCTCCCCCTCCCTCCCCCCCCCCCCCCCCCCCCACGCCCCCCCCGCACCCACCCCCCACCCCCCCCCACCAACACCCTACCTTCCTGCCCCCCCCACCCCCCCACCCCCCCCGCCCCCCCCCCCTCCCCCCACCCCCGCCCCCCCCCCCCCCCCCCCCCCCTCTCCCCCCCGGCCGGGGCCCCCCCCCCCCCGACCAGCCCCACCGCCCCCCCCCCACCCCCCCACCCCCCGTCCAAGTCCAGACCCCCACCCCCAAACCCCGACCGAATTGGAGCCTTGTCCTAAGCAGCCACGCCACGGCCCTCCAACCCCTACAGCCCCCGATGCCCCCCCCCTCCCGGGCACCTCAGCGGGCCGGGCCGGGGCCTGCTCCACCACACCCCCCAACGGAACGCCAAGCTTAGAGCAACCCACGGGCTCGCGTGGCCGTTGTCGTGTGCAAACGAAGGCCCCGATAATCCATAAAACCAAATCAAACGGGAGCACTGATTATTTTCTCAAAATTATTTTCCTCCAATTATTTTCTCCAATTATTTTTCTCCAATATATTTCTCAAATTATTTTCTCCAATTAATTTACTTTCTCCCAAATTATTTTCTTCCAAATTTAAAGTTTTCTCCCATGTGTTTCTTGGAACCACCTCTGCCTGTCTCATCCTGTGAGTTCCAGAAAACAAGGGGGGATCTATATCATACAAGGCGATAAATATGAGGTTGTACATAGAACTGGCAACCTTATCCCATAAAACAATGATATTTAAATCGCCGTTGCTGATTTCTGACATATGGAATTGAGGGAAGGGGGTCGTAGTAGTGAGTGCGTTGTGAAATAAATACAGTATATGTAGACTTTGTGTAGTTGTTGTCTAGGTTGGTCTGATTACAATCCCAGTCAGATCACAAACCTTGTCTAGAAAAAAAACTCTATGACACCTCAGGAAGTCAGCTCCCACCAAAACATTGTAATAACACTCATATTATATATATATATATATATATATATATATATATATAGATATTATATATATATATTTATAGTATATATATTATATATATATATATTATATATATATATATATATATTTATATATATATATATATATATATATATA
Organism: Oreohelix idahoensis; assembly: GCA_024509875.1. Classification (NCBI taxonomy): domain Eukaryota; kingdom Metazoa; phylum Mollusca; class Gastropoda; order Stylommatophora; family Oreohelicidae; genus Oreohelix; species Oreohelix idahoensis. The sequence goes on along the minus strand of JAMPIV010010832.1, from coordinate 24,611 downwards.
TATATATATATATATATTATATATATATATATATATATATATATATATATATATAACGACGCATATCTATATATACGAGGGGAAGTCAGTAGGTAGGTCACAAACTGATATGGGATAGCTGAATATTGTAATTGGTAGTTTCTAAAGGCGTCACTAGGTGGCAGCAACATCCAGCTTGATGATTACTATAGGTAGCAGACGCTAGGTGTCGCATGCGCATGCACAGCTCAGATAAAAATGGCGACCGTGCTCGTGGAGTGTACGACCAAAGAACAGCGTGCTGTTGTGCGTTTTTTTTGTTTTTTTTTGTGGCAAAAGGACTTCCTGTAAAGGATATTCACAAGGAAATATTTCCTATTTACGGTGAGAAGTGTTTGTCGCGTAAAACGGTACATTTTCTCAAGGACGCTCAAAAATTGCTGATGAAAACCGACCTGGTCGTCCTCTTCAGATTGTGACAGAAGCATCTCTGCGGCGGGTGGGGGAGATGATTCGAGTTGTTAGGCGAGTAACCATGGACAGTGTAGCAACTGCAATAGAGTGTTCTCTTGGTTTAGCCTACAGCATAATGCATGATCGTTTTAATTTCCGGAAAGTGTGCTCACGGTGGGTGCCCAGACAACTGACTGAGGAACACAAAATGAACCAAATGGGCCTGTCCTTGCAACATCTCTCTCGGTACGCAGATGAAGGAGAAGACATGCTTAACAGGATTGTTACTGGAGACGAATCATTTGTGCATCACTACCAACCCGAAACAAAGCGTGCTTCAATGCAATGGAAACATCCTTCTTCACCTTCTGTCAAGAAATTCAAGGTTACGTCATCAGCAGGGAAGGTTATGCTTACAGTGTTTTGGGATTCCCATGGAGTGCTGTTAACCCATTTCCAGAAGAAAGGCGAGAGTGTGAATGCTGCATCGTACCGTGAAGTTCTGTTGATGCTTCGGGATGCAATTCAAAGAAAACGTCTAGGCCTACTGACTACAGGAGTACTGCTCCATCACGACAATGCCAGACCACATACGGCTCGATTAATTTAGGAGAAAACTGAACAACTAGGGTGGCAACTTCTTGAACATCCGCCTTACAGCCCCAACTTAGCCCCGAGCGATTTCCACCTGTTTGGTCCACTAAAAACTCACCTTGGTGGCAAACGTTTCGCGGATGACGAAGAGGTTGAACGTGAGGTGTGAATATGGTTGAGACAGCAGATTAAAAACTTCTATGCTGCAGGTTTTGAGGCACGGATAAAGCGATGGGATACGTGTATCAATGTTGGTGGAGATTATGTTCAGAAATAAGGGGAAATGTAAGTGCAATAATAAATGGTTTTCAAGTTCGTATCTCATTTAGTTTTTTTTAAATAGCCATTTGTGACCTATTTACTGACTTGCCCTGGTATGTATCTATAGCCCATGGCGAACGATTCATATTCGGGGCTCTTGCTAGTAAAAGTTGCAGCGATGAATCACAGTCCTTGCTGAATAAGTCGACCATCTTTTAGATCAGAAACGAAAAAAAAAAAACCCTGCTGAATCGACAAATAAGACGCTGTAACGTTTATAAAGTGCTGTTTGCGCAGAACAAAAAGCTTAAGGTTAAATGACGGGGTCAATTATGTGGTAGTATTGGGAAAAAAAGGATTTAAAAAAAAAAAAAACATAAGTGCCCCTTAAGTGTGACAACGGAAGCAATGAATTAGCAGGTGTTGCATATAATCAGACAGCATGGGTTAGTATCGCAAGCCAGTTGTCGATCTCGAATCCCTTGCGCAGAGGAAGATCAGTTCAGATTAGCTGCGAACTTCGCATCGAATGTAAGCTGCAATGGATCTCCAACACCCTCCGTCTCTTGCCTTGATTATACATTCTGACACTTTCCTGTCCATCTCTTGATGCCACTGTTCTACTTGTAACGATATCTTCCTGTTGCACGTTCAGCTTCAACTTTTCCTTCCATCAAGGATTTTATTTCTTAAGATAGATGTTAAATCTTTGTATGTGACAAACGTACAGGGTGATTCAAAAGTCTCCATACATCGGGGAAAATGTCACTGTAGCAAAACGGACAAAAACCACTCTGGAAATTGCAGCACCAAAGATAATACTTTTGAGATTTGGAAGTACCATTCTCATGTAATTTTGCCCTGGAAATTAGTTATCTTTGGAATTTGACGGGAAATTACTATTTTATCGGACATTTTTCACAATGGAATTGCATTTCTCACTGACGTTTCTAACAATAAAAGTAAATCACAGAAAATTTACTTGTACGTGATAGGTAGACAGTCATTCTGACAAAATATCATTAGCTGAAAAGCAGGCCTCTCGGAATGCATCGACACTGACTGAGAAAAAAGGGTATATAAAGCCGTTCATACACAGTTCTACACAATGCTAGCAATAAAAGCTTACAGTATTTTTATTGCTTAGCTTTTAAATGTTGTGTGCACAAGGGGTCTTCTTTTTCTCATTTTCTTCGTTACCTTTAAAAAGGCACATTACAATTTTTATAAAGGGAAACAACTTTAACATAACTAAAGACGAAAGGGAATTAATTATGACATAATTTAGAAAACATTTTGAAATGATGTTTATAGTGTTTCGATGGCTTTTATTGTTTGTATGACGTACACCTTTGACTGACATAAACACAGCCTTATGCCAATGTGGTAAAAATAAATGATGATTCTGATCTGTTGTGGCTAGTCATCATCGGAGGGGCGTTTAAGTTAACAGATACCATAGCCTTGTTTATATGTTACAGGTTCCGATAACAGTGGAACGCTAAAGCAGAACTTCTGGTGAAGTGCGACAGAATGAAATGTATGAGTCAACATCTACCACTGCATGCCTAGTAGTAGCATAGAGTCTACATGTTCAAGTGAATAAATGTGACCGTATGACCTACTACGTCGCTACAACTATTAGAATTATAGTAAAGTACTTAAGAATGACTAGTTAGTAAAAATAAACACTAGTTAAAAAAAAGAAAAAACCAATGAAATCATCAGTCATGGTTCACATGAACCCATGATGTCATCAAACCTTGTGTGGCCTCCTTACAAGTTAGGCCGGAAGACATTTAGAATAGAGAGAACCTAGAACAATGGTTGGTCATTCTTACTTAGCAACAATAATTTTAGACTGGAGGTTTCGTAGTTAGTTAGGTTAAAGATTAATTTAACAGTCAGCTAGGCCCCAATACCAATCATAAGAAGGTTTCCGGTCTCTACTCCAATTAGAAATAATTTCATCCGGCAAGCCATAGCACCGGACTATTAAATAGACTGATGCATCATAGTAACCAGTCAGAGCCTGAGACAGTTATCTCAGTGACCAGAGTCAAAACTACATAAGGCGTACTCACTTGAGGTGTGGAGCAACCTGGCGCATCCCCTATTGTGAGAACAAAAGCCTTTGACTCCTACGTTGTGACAAGTGCATAACCGTCCAGACACCTACTACCTAACAGGGCCTCCAGCGAACCAGCGCTAACCCCTGCCACGTATTATAGTGTGGTTTTATCCACAACAAGTGAGTCTCGATTTAGTTTTTTCAAAGCTTCGAATCGATATTTTATTTCGATAGGTTTCCACAGAATTCAGACATGCCTTATCACGACTTCTATAGGTAATACAGAAGTCGTGTAAAACAGTCACGTTTTTTTTTAAACAAACAATCACTTTATTCATGTTTCGTATCTTTTCTAGGGATACCATGACTTTCAAGTTCCCCCACAAGAAATAAATAGAGTGGGATGAAGTCTATGGACTTTGAATGCCACTTCACGGGACCATGGCGACCAAATGAAACATTATTCACTATGTATGGAGACTTTTGAATCACCCTGTATTTTTATATTTTTATATTTCAAACTGATATATATATATATATATATATATATATATATATATATATATATATATATATATAATATATATATATATATATATATATATATATATATATATATATATATATATATATATATATATATATATATATATTCATTTTCATTCATAACCCTCCACTCCCAAAGGAGCATAGGCCTTCAACAAACACATGCCAAGTCCTCCTGTCACGTGCCATCATCTCAAGTTCTTTCCATGTTCTCCTCATCATTTTCACCTCTGTTTCCAACTCTCTTCTCCACGTACTTCTTGGTCTTCCTCTGCCTCTCTTGCCCTGGGGGTTCCAGAACAAGGACTGCCTTGTAATGCTATCAACAGGTTTCCTCAGTGTGTGTCCTATCCATCGCCATCGTCTTCTTCTCATCTCTTGTTCCACTGGCACTTGTCCAGTTCTTGTCATCAGTTCCACATTGGTAACCTTGTCATACCATTTTAATCCCTCTATTCTACGCAAGCACCCATTTATGAAAGTCTGTAGCTTTTTGGTTGTTGTCTTTGTTGTTCTCCATGTCTCAGAGCCATACAATAGGACTGACTTCACATTTGAGTTGAAGATTCTTATTTTCGTGTTGGATCCTATTTCTCTTGATCTCCATATATTTCCCAATGCAATGAAAGCTCCTCTTGCCTTTTGTATTCTTATTTTGATATCGCTGTCTGTCCCTCCAACTTTGTCTATATTACTGCCAAGATATGTGTATGATTCTACATCTTGTATTGGTGTTTCTTCAAGTTCAACCCTGTTTTCATTACCTGCATTTATTCGCATTATTTTTGTCTTTTCCCTGTGTATTTTCAGACCCAATTGCTGTGACCTCTCATCGAGTGTTTTTCAATTTGTCCTGCATCTGATTACGGTTATGGGACAGGAGAGCCAAGTCATCAGCAAAATCCAGATCATCCAACTGCTTAGTCAGAGTCCACTGGATTCCATTTCTGTTGTGTGTTGTCGATGATCTCATAACCCAATCTATTGCCAGCAAGAAAAGAAATGGAGACAAGAGGCATCCCTGTCGCACTCCTGTTCTTATCCCAAATGGTTCTGTAAGCTGTCCTTCATGAAGAACTCTGCACGTCATGTCTTCATAGGTTTTCTTTATTAAATTAATGATCTTCAGGGGAACTCCATAATGCCTCATCAATTTCCAAAGTGATTCTCTGTCCACACTGTCAAATGCTTTTTCGTAGTCCACAAATCCGATGTATAGTGGTGAATTCCATTCCAGACTTTGTTCAACTATTATTCTCAAAGTGGCTATCTGGTCTGTACATGATCTGTTTTGTCGAAAACCTGCTTGTTCATCTCTCAATTTCTTGTCTATGGACTCCTTTAATCTCTCAAGGATAATCCTGTTCAATACCTTTCCTGGCACTGATAGTAACATTATTCCTCTATAATTTGTGCACTCTTGTAGATTTCCCTTCTTAGGCAACTTAACCAGATATCCTTCCTTCCATTCTGCTGGTATCTCTTCTTTTTCCCAGACTTTACCAAGTAATTTATATAACATCTCTGTAGCCGTGTCGATATCTGCTTTGATGGCCTCTGCTGGAATGCCATCAGGTCCAGACGCTTTTCCATCTCTTAGAAGCTTTATGGCTTTCTTTATTTCTTCCTTCGTTGGTCTTTCACCGTTAATTTGTAGCTCTTCTTCTGCTGGCTGGATGTCCGGCGGGTTTTGTGGAGCTGGTCTATTGAGAAGGTCCCCAAAATATTCCGTCCACCTCTTCATTTGCTCTTGTATATTGCTGAGCAGTTTCCCATTCTTATCTTTAATGAGGCAACTTGTTTGCTTGTATTTCCCTGTTAGCTTCTTTGTGCTGCTATACAGTTCTCTCATATTTCCTTTGGCTGCAGCATCTTCTGCCTCTCTTGCCAACTCCTCAATATACTTTCTCTTGTCTCTTTTGATACTTCTTTTTACTTCTTTGTTTGCTTCTGTGTACACTTCTTGAGCCTTGGCTTTGGAACTTCTGGTTTTGCTTGTGTTTAACTCTGCTTTCTTGTTTTTTCTATCTTTTATCTTATTGATGGTTTCTGTTGTTATCCATGCTTTTTGTTGTCTTTCCCTTTTCCCCAGTATTTCTTCACATGTCTCCTTCCATACCGTTTTGACCTGCTGCCAATAGTCTTCTGTATTCTCTACATCTTCCAACTGTTGGAGCACTTGGAATTTGTTGGATACTGTGACCGCAAATTTGTCTCTTGTTTCTTGATTTCTTAGCTGTCCTACATTAAACTGTTGTCTATAATTTTGCATTGTTGCATATCTCTTGAGTTTCATTTTTACTTTGGCTATCAGAAGATGGTGATCTGATGCCACATCTGCTCCTCTATATACCTTTACATCCTGCAATGATGATCTAAACTTCTTCTTTATGCATATATGATCGATCTGATTTTCTGTTCTATGGTCTGGTGATATCCATGTTGCCTTGTGTATTCTCTTATGTGGAAACATGCTTCCTCCTATAGCCAGTTGATTTGAAGCACAGAAGTTTGCGAATAGTTCTCCATTTTCATTCATTACTCCTAGCCCATGTTTTCCCATGACTTCTTCAAATCCGGTATTGACTGTACCTATCTTTGCATTCATGTCACCCATCAAAATTATGATGTCTCTTCTTTTTACTTTATCCATAATTTCCTGTAGTTTAGTATAAAATACTTCTTTCACAGACTCTTCTTTGTCATTAGTTGGTGCATAACATTGGATGACATTGACATGAATTTTCTTTTTAGCTGTTTTGAAAATAGCTGTTATTATTCTGGGTCCCACAGCTTCCCATTCAATGAGTGCTTTCTGTGCTTCTTTAGATAACATAAGAGCTACCCCTTCACTGTGGTGTGAACTTTCATCTTCGTGTCCTGAGGACAGCACCAATTCACCTGTGATGAGTTTCTTCCTGTCTACCCCCTTCCACTTTGTTTCACACATTCCCAGAACCTCGATTTTGTATTCCCTCATTTCTGCTGCTACTTGTGCCACTTTCCCTTGTTCGTTCAATGTCCGAACATTCCAGGTGCCAAATCTGGAAGTTCTCCTAGAAGAAAGAAGGTTAGTCAGCAACACAGATTCCTTTCGGCTTTCTCTGTGTTGCATCATACGCCTCCCCGCGAGAGGACCTTCCCCTGTCTTGGATGGCTGTGTTTTATTTTCTTTATTTGACTTGTCCATATTTGTTGAAGTTTTTTGTGGTTTAAATTTTTTTTACAGGATGGGGTAACCGGCTCCATGCCCAACCCTCCTTAGTCGCCTTCTACGACATGCTTGGCAGGGGACAGTGTTACTATTCTTTGCTCCCCTTTCGGGCCCCGGTAACACACGGGTGATATATATATATATATATATATATATATATATGTGTGATGTTGCCCTTTCGGGCCCCGGTATATATATATATATATATATATATATATATATATATATATATATATATATATATATATATATATATATATCTATATATATATATATATATATATATATATATATATATAATATATATATATATATATATATATATATATATATATATATATATATATATATATATATATATATATATATATATATATATATATATATATATATATAATTCAATTCCTAGTTTTTTAAGGATTCATTTATTTGGTTTTTTCTCTTTTAATGAGATGTGCTCCATTCTTCTAGGGATCTACCTTTCAAAGGTCCCAGTTCAGAAGATGACGAAAGATATTAATATACAAATGTCACAAAATTAACAATGATACAACGTTAAAATATCTCCAATGATACAACGTAGGGATAAAAACTTATGCGTAAGCTGCTAGAATACATGATCGCCCACGCCGCGGGTCATCACCCGCCATGGAAATTAAATTGTTGGACTTGAAGGCAAAACGATCAAAAGGAAAAATCTGACTGAACGCGTGCTTGAAACTAGCGAGGCAAAAGGACGCAAATTGGTGGGGAAAGGAGGAAAAAGTCACGTCCCCAAGTTGACATAAAGTAAAGAAATCGACAAAAGGGACCTTGGATATTATACGCCACAGTCATTTTTTGGACGCTTTTGCTATAACTTAGCCCGTTTATTTGAATGCAGTGATGAGCGCGTTCCAGAAAATTCTAGAAAATATTTGAAAAGTCACTTTTCTTAATAATAATGTTAGGAATATATAACCTAGCTGGCCGGATGGCCTATCTTGAGCAGTGAAATAATATGCTTTCATTTATACAGACGGACAGATAATACGAAAGATATTGACAAAAGACTGTGTTGTTCATATCAGCGAACGTCTGCAGTGGGATAAAACATGTCACTAATTTTCAAAAAGTTGTGGCCTTGAAAGACGCAAGTGCTAAAATCTAGTGGAATGAAGAGACGGGGTGGGATGGTGAATTGTGGCTAAAAATAACTTTAAAGGCAGAATTGTGTAGGGGAAAGCAGGGTTGGTTCAAAAAACAAGTGTGTTTTTTTGTGAAACGCAAGTAGAGACGGACGGACCAACAGACAATAAGGCATACTTGACTGAGGTCTGACTGAAATGACTTTGTGGTAGGATATTTGAATTTGAAAAAAGAAAAGGCAGCGATTGGCCATAGATGAAGATATTATCGGCGCTCAGACGCGCATTTTGTGCCATTCAGTATTAGCTGTCTGATAAGGGTGGATTTGTGCTGAAGTGGTAACTTGCCACCCTTATCGACACCTGGTGTTAAAGTGTAAGATGTAGGTGTCTTCTCTGATTTAGGATGTTGCTGTGTATGTGGTAGTGGAACAGTTCAATGGGTTATCACACAGGCAACATGACGTGTAGAGTCATAGAAAGGGTAACTTCGTTGTATAAGTTTCTTTCATTTATTGCACGCCACAAAACAGTCATGATACTTATGACATCAACATGGTTAACGAGTTCAGCAAGATGATATGGCACATTGAAAACAATTTCTGTAGTCAGCAATGATAGCTGTTGTATATATGCGTCATAAGACATCACAGTTCAATAGATTCAGAAATTCATCAATCATCGAGTGCTAGTTCGTGAAGCTGTATAAATAATAATAATTTCTATAACTTCTGCAACAGTGTCAGCTACAGATCTTCAATGTTCATAAACAATAATAAATGCTCCCATTCTGATGCTAGCAGATCAGTTGTATACAATAAGTCCGTTCACTGTCTGCACGTGAATAGCATACATGGGCTACAGGTCAGCTCGACCTTTATAATGTTCCTAAGTCTAACCATCTGACTTGGACGTGATCTCTGATATAACGAATCCTGGAACACAGACAACAGTCTTGTTGGTCTAGAGCGACCCATATATATTTAACTAGTTCAGGTATACAGATACCGGTGACTTAATCCTAGTCAAAGTACCTCTCCATTTTGCATCACACAGGCGAGCAAATAGGCGACAAAATGACGAACCTCTAGACGATAGCATAAAGTTCGATACAAGAGGAATTACCTTATTTCGGAAAATCAACCATGAACATATGCCTCCAGGCAGGCTGCATAATACTGGGAAATAGTCTAGTTAGCTAACTAACTCACTAAGACACTGTATTTCCCTCAGAGAATCACAAGACGCAGTTGCGTCTGCTCGCTTCTTAAACCATTTCTAAACTGCCCCAACTGGGCGGAACACACAGAACGAACTCCCGGTTTTTGACATGCGCAGAACGACAATCTCTGAGTTGCCGTTCACAATAAGACGATTCGAAGAACATTCGAGATAAAAGTCTTACACAGTCGCGCCTTTTATGGTCATGAAAAGAAGCGTTAAGAAAGGTTTCAGACATCTACCATAGTTGACTGATACTACCAAATAAGGAGATGTGGTCACGCTTCGTTCAAGAAATTATAGACCGAACGTGTCTCTATACAAGAGAAGGCAACTCCTAAAAATTGTAGTTTCGATAACTCGGATTATGTCCCTTTGACCATAGAAAACATAATACACACTTCAGTCAAAAAAATGATCATACATATGAAAAAATGTTTATACAAACGAAAAATAATAATGATCCGTGCGTAACATTACCGCACCCTCCCTGGAAAAAAAAAAAAAAATGGGACATTTTTTTTTTTTTTTTTTAAATCCTGGAGCCGGAAAAAATCTAGGCTCCTAACGCACGTATGATGCGTGGATATATACCTAACAAATTAGCTCAACGCATGGAGCGACACTGAGATCATATCTCAGATCCTTAGAGAAAAAATTTATCTAAGTATACGCTGATATATTCCAGGAAGGTGCCACCAACACACGCCACAATGATGGCAACAACATAATGACAATCAAATTATACTCATACCAATATATGAAATTAAATATATTATGTGTTATCATACAATGTGTTGCAAATAGCGGTGTAATTTACTAATATACCGCACTATATTATTACATTATATAAAGTAACAGTAATTAATAAGTAATACATGTGTTGCTCTTCGGTGACATAAAACATTCAATAGAAGAAGATGTGGACATCATCCGCTCCCAATGTAGGACAGGACTTGATATCCTCAAAGTTCCACAATGGACATAAACTCGCAGACTTCAATGATGTGCTGCGAAAATATCAATAACACAAATCTTAAAGACAACTGGTAAATTTCTTAATACAATCCTGAAAATAATTTATTTAAATGTGGCCGAGTGATCTTTTGGCCCGTATATCACTAACTAAGCCTTCTTAGATAATTACATGGTACAATGTTATAAATTTCCCTCAAAAAAAAAAAAAGTGAGACAAAATCTACTAACATGTCATTATAACATTGGACTGTATATCAGGAAATATATATATATGACAGAAGAATCATGTGGAATCGTGTGGACATCTGGACAGAATGTCTGCCATTACATTATCCGAACCACGGATAGCTCGAACCGAGAAATGAAATGGTTGAAGAGCTATGGCATAACGAGTGGACCTCGAGCTCTTCAAGTTTTTGCTCTGAATAGCAGTAAGCGCTTTCTGGTCGGTTTCCACAATGAAATGTGCGCCTAGAAGAAATCTTTGTAACTTCAGAATAGACCATACCATAGCCAATAACTCACGGTCTAAAACCGAGTAATTCTTTTCTGCAGCGTTTAATTTCCTAGAGATATACATCACCGGATGCAAAGTATCAGAATACTCCTGCATTAGTGCTGCCCCAATCCCTGTTGACGAGGCGTCACTTCGAAGAACAAAAGTCTTCTCAATAGTAGGTAACTTAAGAATAGGTGGAGATGAAAATAGGGCTTTAACCTGGTCCAATGAGGATTGACATTCTTTAGACCAGCGGATCAGATTAGGCGACCCTTTCTTCAATAAAGTAGAAAGCGGTGCCATAATGGAGGACAGATTCGGAATGAATCGTCCGTAGAATTGAATCAAACCTAATAGACTCCTTACTTGTTTCTTCGTCTTAGGGACCGAAATGTTAAGTATTTTTGAAACATTGTGGTCCTCTGTCTTTAAAAGACCATGACCAACCCGATGACCTAGGAAAGAAATCTCGCTAAATCCTATAAAGGCTTTAGAGGGTTTTGCAGTCAAGTTATACTCGCGAAGAGTAGACAGTAATTCGTATAAACCCAAATAATGATCTTCCCAAGAATCACTGAATAGACAGATATCATCTAGGTATGCTATGACATCTGTACGATATGCGAGAATTCGCCGCATCATGCGTACGAATGTAGCAGGGGCGTTCATAAGACCAAAAGGCATGAAATTCCATTGGAATAAACCCCTAGGTGTAGAAAAAGCTGTAAAAGGTTTGGCACGTTCAGTTAGCGGGACTTGCCAATAACCTTTAGACAAATCTAGTTTGGTAAAGAATCTAGAATTAGAAAGTTTATTGAGTAGCTCTTCTAATGAAGGCATAGGTTCAGCATCGAACTTCGTAACTTGGTTCAATTTGCGATAATCTACGCAAATGCGAATGTTATTATCCTTCTTTCGAACAATAACCATAGACGAAGAGTATGCTGAAGTGGATGGTTCAATGATTTCCAAACGTATCATTTCATCCAACTCTTTTTCGACTTGAGACTGGAAATGAATAGGTATTGGATATGGTCTGACTCTGATAGGATTGTGATCAGTTAGCACAATGTCATGTTCTATGACATGTGTGTGTCCCGGGATGTCTGTAAGAACATCCTGAAATGTTTGCAACATCGAAGAAACTTGTCGATGTTCCTCAGCGGAAAGATTTGGAGAAACGGTCACGTTTTTCCAAGATTCCGTAGAATAAAGTGGGACCATAGAAAGAGGAAGATTGACATCAGAAAAAGTAGTTTCCTCATCCTGTATAACTGACAGAGATGAGTACTGACCATGAGTTGCTTGTGAATTGTCCGTAGCCTGGAAAATAGGCTGCAAATAGTCAGGTCTTTCATAAAATTCTGTGAGCATATTTATGTGGAAAGTTTTATGCTTTCCATCAATATCGACAACATAGTCGACATCAGAAATTTTGGAGACTATTGCATATGGACCTTTCCATGCAATTAGAAGTCTGTTCTCCCTTGAAGGAAGTAGAACGAGAGCTTTGTCACCTGGACAAAGTTGTCGTAGACATCTATTCTTATTTGCAAACTGCCTTGCCTTTTCTTTAGCAAATTCTGAAGACGAAGTTGCTAGTTTGCATGCCTCGATGATCTTTTGCCTAAGAGCAATGACGTACTCATAAGAAGATTGAGTCTCATCGCTAATATTATCGGCAGTGATTAGATCGTGAAGTAAAGACATAGGGCCGCGCGGTTGCGCGCCAAAGACAAGTTCAAAAGGGGAAAACCCCGTATGTTCATTGGGGACCTCTCTATACGCAAAGAGAGCCGCGGGTAAGACCCTGTCCCAATCCTGAGGATGATCCTCAGTTATTTTACCAAGTAAAGTTTTCAGAGTCCTATTTAAACGTTCGACCAACCCATTAGACATTGGGTGATAGATACTGCTGAGAGACCTTTTAATGTGTAGCATAGACATTACCTGTGACATAGTGTCTGATATAAGTTGAGTGCCATGGTCTGACAATATTTCTCCGGGAAAACCCAAGCGAGAAAATATCAGCCAAAGAGCGTCTGCGATATCAGCAGTTGAGATGCTCTTGAGAGGTATTGCCTCTGGCCAACGTGTGCACATATCGACACATGTAAGGATAAATTGATGTCCTCTAGCCGACTTAATTCTAAAAGGACCGATAATATCTATTGCCATTTTTTGAAAAGGGCGAATAGGAATGTCAGCAGCCTGGATAGGCGCAGCATGTCGTGGTCCTTTAGATTTGACCTCCTGACATACTTTGCAAGAGCGACAGTACATTCGTATGTCCTTGCTCACAAATGGCCAAAAGAAAGCCGCAAGAACCCTCGACTTTGTACGGGAAAAACCCATATGTCCAGCACATTGCGAGTCATGAGCATGTTGCAATATTTGCAATCTCATGCTCTTAGGCACAAGAATTTGTGAATGAGTGGACGTAGTCGAGTCTTGTACCATACGTACAAGTACGCCGTTCTTCATAGAAATCCAAGATTTCCTATTAGTGTTCTGATTAGGATCACCTTTTTTTGCTAGAATGAAGAATTTTTGTAAAGAAGGATCTTCTTCTTGCAATTTGATAAATGAGTCACGTGTAATAGTCAAGTGACTATCTTGGTCATTTACTTCATCATTATTAGTTAATGAAGTTTGAGGTGGATCCAGAGCATGTGCTCTTGTGACCACCGCATTGGTAGCTTCAATGTTTTGCTCTTCCCAAACAGCAATCTGCTGTGGGGTACATTCCCTAACTCCGTGAATACGACCAATAATAAGGTCCGCAATAGGGTTTGGAAGTAGACACGCGTGGACCTCTCCCGTGAAGAAAGGAGTAGCAATGTGTATTATAGCAGTAGGATACTTTTCTAACGTGCCACCAAATGTGACACATTTGATGACTTTTCCTGTAGCACAGGATGGATCTACAAGAGATTGCCTAACGCCGACAGTAGTACATCCAGAATCAAACAACACTGAGACTGGATTACTATTTACTAGCCCCTTATGTAATATAAGAGAACCTCTCCCATCATGAGCAACATTAGCAGGAAGAGCGGGCAAAGGATGACCACAGCTTAAAGTACTAACGGTTTTCGGATCAAATAAAGTACTGCATTGGATACATTTATTTGCCCTACCAAAATCAAAAGATGAGCATCCGATAGCATTATGGTCTTTATCATTATTAACCTGTTTATCTGCTCCCTGAGATTCTTGTTGAACAGAGTTTGTCTGTTGATATCTTTTTTCTCTTATGTTGCGATCTACCGCGACCATTATTGCCTCTGCAATTATCATTAAAGTCCCTACTGTAATTTTTATCCTGGTTTGAGTTCCAGTTTCCATAACTGTCATTACTATCTCTATGCTGTTGAGAACCTCTATTATCTTGGTATTGAGGTCTCTGCATAAAATATTTTCCTCTATACCGATTACCTTTGTGAAAATTTCTAAAGTTAACCGGAGTAGAATAACGTGTAGTATTAGGTTGTCTCCAGTTCTGGGAAGAAGAATCACCCTGGAATTGATCACTATGGTTCTGGGCATAATTACGATTACTCTTTTTATTGAAATTTTTCTGGCTACCCTGAAATTTACGCATAAAATTTGGGCCATAAGGTGCTGCCGAAGCAACTGGCAGACCTTCTTTCACCTTAGAGTTACTAATGGTTATGTGCGGATGCGCAGTAACATACTGGCTACAGTATTCTTCCATTTCTTTTATGTTTTTAGGCTTACGCTCATGAAGAAAAGATAGAAAAGCTTCATTAACAGAAGACATAACCTTATCTCTAAGTAGTAAATCCATAAGAGCTTCAAATGTATTTTCTGTCTTAGACAACTCAACCCATCGTAAAAAAGTAAGACGGATGCCTGAGATGAATTCAGAGAATTCAACTCCAGTTTCTGGTAACATGGTTTTAAATTTAAGACGATATCCGTCCTCGTTAAGTTGGTACTTCTTTAACAATGCCGCCCTGACAACCTCATAGTTGTTTTTGTCAGGCACATCTACCATACTCAACAAAGTCAAAGCATCACCTCTAAGTATCTTGGACAGATGATACACATATAATGTTTTATCTATATTATGCACATTACATGCACTTTCAAATCTATCTAGATAAAATGTTATATCATCGATTGAGGGATTAAATGCTGGTAGATTAAGCTTGAAATCCTTAGCATTAGTCTTATTTGACACCTTATTTGCATCATTAGCATTACCAGTGTTCAATAACTTTAACTTCTCTAACTCTAAAGCTAAGATTTTTTCATCATGTTCCATTTTTGCTTTTCTCTCATCAGCCTCTCTTTGTAACCTTCTTTCTTCAGCCTCAGCCTGTAACTTTCTTTCTTCAGCCTGGGCCTGTAACTTTCTTTCTTCAGCCTGGGCCTGTAACTTTTTTTCTTCAGCCTCTATTTCAAGTCTCTTATTTTCAGCTTCTTTTTCAAGTCTCTTATTTTCAGCTTCTTTTTCAAGTCTCTTATTTTCAGCTTCTCTTTTTTGTTTTTCCATTTCCATTTGAAATCTTTTTTCCTCCACCTGCATCTGCAGTTTCTTTTGTTCTATTTCAGCCTCTATTCTCTTTTGTTCAGTTTGTTCTTTCATTTTCTTTTCTTCCGACTTCAATGCCTTGGCATATTGAACAGTCGCAAATTCTTCCAACTTATCACCTGTCTTCCCAAGGGCTTTACCCTGCTCAATAAAGTACTCAAATGTAGACATGATGTCCAAAATGTGAGTACAGAACCTGAAATAATTAATTATCTTATTTCAATGTTAAATAGCAACAAGACTTAATAAAGTGCTTGTATAATCTCTATGTTGAACCCAATCTCTGTGGGAAACAGGAGTTGACACCAACTTGTATTATCAAATGTATAATAATATCACAAGTCACCTCTTAATTAACAGTGCACTACCCAAATCAGTGCATAATCATCAGTTATTTATCATAACTGCACTACAATAGTGCATAAGCAAAAAACACCAGTTTGTTATGATAAGTGCACTATAGACCAATAGTGCATGAGCATATATCAACAATAGTGAAAGCTAACTATGCAAGAACTATGTAAACAATAACAAGACAATGTAAACAATAACAAAGGTCACCAACAATGTAAACAATAACAAAGATCAAAGTCAATGTAAACAACAACAAAGATCAGAGTCAATGTAAACAATAACAAAGATCAGAGTCAATGTAAACAATAACAAAGATCAGAGTCAATGTAAACAATCAACAAAGATCAAACAATACGAAAACATACGCATAAGTCAAATACACAAACAGCAAAACTAACAAGAAATATGCGAAGATATGACTAACAAATGACGCTACAGTGTATACACAAAAATATACGTAAAGAACTGAATAATAGCAAAGGGGAGACCTACAAATACAAACAATCGAAATCGAAACTAAAAACACAAAGAAAGAGAGAGAAGAAAAAAGAAAAAAAATATATATATACAAGAAACAAAAATAAAGCACAACTCGTCACAACTAAACAGATATAGCAACGATTGTCGCTAGCAAATTTCACTGTAGGAAATTCGCACAGTCCCTAACGAAAACGCTAACAGTAGAACCTCTGTGATGTGGTATCTTCTACTGTAAGACTCCGCCCAACCGAGAAAACCCGCTGAAATATAAACATATAAATATACAAATAACAAATAACATATAACATATAAACATGTATCATGAAAACAATAGGAGAAAGTGTGAAAGTACAGAAGGCTCAGTTAGAACATAAGGGCACAGTTCACAAACAAAACAGGCCACTTAACTTCTATAAATCCAGCGTCAGCACGGTGCAGAACAGGATGTAATCAGCATTCTGAGGATAATGATCCAACGTTGATTAACTTCTGCTCCCATAAACAGCCATGACGAAGGAAATGAGCTTCTAATACTGCAACAGTTGTTACGGCACTTGACCTTCTGAATCTTCTAAATTGATTTAACCGGCACTTGACCTTCTGAACCCGCAACAGTACCCCTGAGACCGGAACAGTTGTTACGGCACTTGTCCTTCTTTTCACCAGATCAGGAAATCCATTCGCTCGGTACTTGTCCTTCTAATTTTACATAAACTTCAATATTGCCGAGCAGCGCCGGGTAGTTTCAAAATCAGCAACTGTCAGAAAATCCGGATACTTTCAATAAAATTTCTTGTAAGGTGGTAGTTGATGCTGTAGTTGTATCTAGTATGATGATGATGTCTGGGTTTGCTGACCCCCTTGATAGCTGGAATCAGAGTGAACCAACCTATGGCCACCAAAAATGATATGGTGCGCCAAAATATCAGATGATAGAACCAGCTCTGGCCACCAAAAATGATAAGGGTGGATTTGTGCTGAAGTGGTAACTTGCCACCCTTATCGACACCTGGTGTTAAAGTGTAAGATGTAGGTGTCTTCTCTGATTTAGGATGTTGCTGTGTATGTGGTAGTGGAACAGTTCAATGGGTTATCACACAGGCAACATGACGTGTAGAGTCATAGAAAGGGTAACTTCGTTGTATAAGTTTCTTTCATTTATTGCACGCCACAAAACAGTCATGATACTTATGACATCAACATGGTTAACGAGTTCAGCAAGATGATATGGCACATTGAAAACAATTTCTGTAGTCAGCAATGATAGCTGTTGTATATATGCGTCATAAGACATCACAGTTCAGTAGATTCAGAAATTCATCAATCATCGAGTGCTAGTTCGTGAAGCTGTATAAATAATAATAATTTCTATAACTTCTGCAACAGTGTCAGCTACAGATCTTCAATGTTCATAAACAATAATAAATGCTCCCATTCTGATGCTAGCAGATCAGTTGTATACAATAAGTCCGTTCACTGTCTGCACGTGAATAGCATACATGGGCTACAGGTCAGCTCGACCTTTATAATGTTCCTAAGTCTAACCATCTGACTTGGACGTGATCTCTGATATAACGAATCCTGGAACACAGACAACAGTCTTGTTGGTCTAGAGCGACCCATATATATTTAACTAGTTCAGGTATACAGATACCGGTGACTTAATCCTAGTCAAAGTACCTCTCCATTTTGCATCACACAGGCGAGCAAATAGGCGACAAAATGACGAACCTCTAGACGATAGCATAAAGTTCGATACAAGAGGAATTACCTTATTTCGGAAAATCAACCATGAACATATGCCTCCAGGCAGGCTGCATAATACTGGGAAATAGTCTAGTTAGCTAACTAACTCACTAAGACACTGTATTTCCCTCAGAGAATCACAAGACGCAGTTGCGTCTGCTCGCTTCTTAAACCATTTCTAAACTGCCCCAACTGGGCGGAACACACAGAACGAACTCCCGGTTTGACATGCGCAGAACGACAATCTCTGAGTTGCCGTTCACAATAAGACGATTCGAAGAACATTCGAGATAAAAGTCTTACACAGTCGCGCCTTTTATGGTCATGAAAAGAAGCGTTAAGAAAGGTTTCAGACATCTACCATAGTTGACTGATACTACCAAATAAGGAGATGTGGTCACGCTTCGTTCAAGAAATTATAGACCGAACGTGTCTCTATACAAGAGAAGGCAACTCCTAAAAATTGTAGTTTCGATAACTCGGATTATGTCCCTTTGACCATAGAAAACATAATACACACTTCAGTCAAAAAAATGATCATACATATGAAAAATGTTTATACAAACGAAAAATAATAATGATCCGTGCGTAACACTGTCCTTGTAGACACAGTGAATTATCAAGTGGTATTAAATTCCCAGAAGCTATTGAAGTATTTAGAGGGACGCCATCATAAGGCCAGCAGCTCAGCTGAGTTTTGCTAGCATTTATTTAACTGTGTACTATATTCATATTTCTGGTAAGACTGAAATTATCTCTTTGTACATTTTAATATTTGTTTAAGGTTTCGAGTGATTTGATACTGCAATAGCATAATCTGTTCCTTACAACAAGTAAGGGTTCGCTCTAGACCCCCCGCCCCAGTTCAGGGTCTAGAGACAATAAAATACATAAACTCCAGCAAGGATTAGGAAGGACAGATCAAGTGTTGAGATCAGTGAAACATATCACCTATCCTATTTTATGGCAGGAAACTAATGAACATATTTCAGAATCTGTAGTCTGGGAGAACTTATCCTATGTGAAACCAACTTGGTAAGATGTGTTGTTTGGTCAGAAAGATCTGACCCGTCTATGTGGTGTTGTTGTTGTGCAGTGTTGTGTCCAGCAATGGTTAGAAGATGGAATTTTGACACATGATTAATACTTTGATTGCAGAGCTGTGAGTTTCAGTTGGCACCAGTGCGGTGTCAAATGAGTAGTTGAATTTTACCAGAGTGGATCCGTGCAGTAATATTTGGTCAGAGCAGCCTATTATAGCCCCCAAGCACGGAGAGGTGGGGCCACCATATTTCTGATATTGCCCCAAGCACGGAGAGGTGGGGCCACCAGATTTCTGATATTGCCCCCAAGCACGGAGAGGTGGGGCCACCAGATCTCAGCACCAGAGCTACACCTTCAAGTTAAGTGAGCGCCTGGTCTGCTGAGAGTTCACCAACTCAACTTAATTAGAAACACACCCATAAGAATTCCATCAATTAACTGGACACTGTGTAATCGCCATAGACAGGGAGTGATGAGGCCACCCCAACAGCACATTCATGAAAAGTTCTTCCACAATAGATTACTACTATAACCAATAATAAAATTAACTAGTCTGGTAACATATATGTACACACCTTGCATTTATTATGTAATATCCATGCATTTTTTCATAATTTCTAAAACCTTTCATATGTTCTGGCCAAAATAAAACCTTGGTCCAGAACAAATAAATGTAAGAAAATTACTATCAAAATTTTACACAACTGAGTTAGTTCCGTGTATTATAACATTTTATTAATATTATTAGACTTAGTAAATATCTGTGTGTGTGTCTGAAAACTACCACCACACATTACATATCATTACCCTAGACATTTAACGTAGTCACATTCATTTAGTAAAAAAAAGATAAGTGTGAGGTCGTAGTGGTAGCAAGAAGGGCCTTCTGACAATTCACAGCTACATTTTATCTCAGGAGCCTTCACAGCTGACCTCATGCATCACACGTAGAAATATCATCATCATACAATACCATCAAACCCACTACATATATTGGGGGCTCGTCCGGGATAATTAGCCCATTAAATATATTAGGATCTCCTGGGGGAGAATTAGATTAAGGGAACACATAATAAAAGTTAAAAGTGTCCCTTAAAATTAAAAGTGTCCCTGAAAATAAAAGTTGGTGAATCTTCACAGCCAGTGGTAGTTAATTAATTAATTAGAATTATTTTAGATTAGAG
This sequence comes from Oreohelix idahoensis, assembly GCA_024509875.1. Classification (NCBI taxonomy): domain Eukaryota; kingdom Metazoa; phylum Mollusca; class Gastropoda; order Stylommatophora; family Oreohelicidae; genus Oreohelix; species Oreohelix idahoensis. The sequence goes on along the minus strand of JAMPIV010010832.1, from coordinate 4,299 downwards.
TAATTATAAGTACTTTAGTAGTTGGAAATTTTATTTTGCACATTGCTAGATTTGTTTAAAAAGTATGGCGGAGCTGGCAAAATTTAGATCAGCTGCTGTGCTGACGGCAAAGGAGATGGGAATGGATGGTCAGATTTTAATTCAATATGTAACGGCTGAATGTGATAAATATATTGAAAGGGAAGATAGAAAGGTAGCTGAAGAGAAGAGGTTACAAATTGAGGCTGATAGAGAAATTAAGAGGCTGCAGATTGAGGCTGACAAAGAGGCTAAAGCATTGGAGGCAGAAGAAAAAACGACAGCAAAGGGAAGCAGAAGATAAAAGATTGACTGCCGAAAGGGAGGCAGAAGATAAAAAGGCCGAAAGGGAAGCAGAAGATAAAAGATTGACTGCCGAAAGGGAGGCAGAAGATAGAAGGTTGCAGAGGGAGCACGAATTACGACTCAGGGAGCTGGAGCTACAAGGCCAGGCTCCTGAAAATGGTGCCAGCCCTTTTGCCTCAGATGCTACGCCCAGTCTGGGAGCCTCAAACTCAGCTATGGGGTTTCATTTAGACCATTTTGTTGAAAAAGACGATGACATAGAGGGGTACCTAGGACGTTTTGAGTTATTAGCTACTACATATGGGTTAGAGAGAGAGAGGGGGAGTTTAAAGCTATCACAGGGACTGAGAGGTACTTCTTACGAAGTCTTCGCAAAAATGAACAGAGAAGACCAGGAGAATTATGACATGTTAAAGCAGGCTTTGTTATTGAGGTACGAAAAAAATGGGGAATTTTATCGTAGGAAATTTAGAAATGCCAAACTGTTGTCTGGGGAGACATACCACCAATTCTCTGCCAGACTAGAAACCTATTTGGAGAAATGGACGGCTCTGGGGAAGACCCAAGATCTTAAAGAAATGATCATGATTGAGCAATTGAGAGAGTCCATGGCTCCAGACATGAGAAAATTTCTCATGGAACAAGGTGCAGAGAAGTTGGGGGAGGTTTTAAATGTCGCTGAAAGGTATCAGGCAGCCCAGGCAGAGGTAAGTGGTGCTAAAAAGAAGCACATAGACAATTTTAAAACTCCACAGCAATTTAATAAATTTGATAATAGGGAGCAGGGAAATAAAGGTAGGACAAACTTTGAACGGCCAAGAAATGACTACCGAGACAGAAACTCACAGTTCAATGACCAAAAATCCAATGAAAGAAAACCGTTTAACCAAGGAAAAAGATGGTGTAAATGGTGCAAGAAAGATAACCATAACACCGAATTTTGTAGAAGGAAACCTTCAAACATTGCTGCAATGAAGTCGGGGACTCAAAGATTAAAGGTTAATCCTAAGGGACAGCAGGAACCTTATCACCCCCCAGTTTGTGAGGATGTTATTTGTAATGGGGTCACCATAAGGTGCCTTTATGATACAGGTTTGGATTATGATTCAGTTGTGAAGTCTAGCCTAGTGGACCCAAGTCAGTATACCACAGAAACAGTGGAAATACAAGGGGCAACTAAGGACATACCACTCATGACACTTCCCATCGCAAGGATAACGGTGAAAACTCGCTATGTGGAAGGAGAAATCAGAGCAGCAGTGATAGATGAACCAATCTACCCTCTGATATTGGGGTGTAGATACGTCTTCTTGGGGAATCCCGAGAGACCTGGGATCATGGCGACAGTGCAGACCAGGTCACAGAAGAAGGAGGAAGAAGGTGAACCTATAAATGCTCATCCAGAGGAGATGAGGAAGGCGCAGGCTGAGGATAGGACACTCAAGCCATGTTTTAAAAAATTGCCCAAATGCCACCCACCTCCGAGCAAGGGGGAATATTTTATGAAGAACAAACTCTTATACAGGAAGACAGGAACTAGATCCACTGGTCACGGACAGTTGGTTCTTCCCAAGATATATAGGGCAAATTTAATAAGGAGCTTACATGTTGGAAAAGATGGGGACCATGAAAAAGTTGGTACCATCTGCCAAAAAGTTGCTCGCAAATACTATTGGCCCGACGTAAATGTCGATATTGAAAACTTTGTAGAAGCATGTGGCATATATCATGAGGGAACACCCACAAAGGGAAAATATGTGCAGGACCTAGAAACGCCACGGGGCAAAATTAGGCCTGGAAGGAAAACTAATGATACTCAAGGAGACAAAGTGCAATGGGAGCCCCCTTTTCACACCCAGTCTTCACTTGAATGGATTAACATGGCCACTATGCGAAGAGTACAAAGAAGAAATTTTACCCAGTATAAGATGACAATCCCTCGGTCAGACTTATATAAACTGGAAGAACAGAAAAGAGAGCGAAGATCTCTCATAAGCAATCTAAAGTGGGGAGATAAACCCAAGAAAAAAATTGGTAGTGGTCGATTTGTGAGTGATGATTCTAGGAAGAAAAGTCCTCACTATAGTGCTTCTAATGGACGGGACCAGACGGGTTCCATGAAAAATACGTATGATAAATTAAAAATCCAGATGTAACTATTAAGGACCTGGACAGATGAGAAGGCGGAAGAGACTGTTACCTCATCTTATCAATAAGTGAACGAACTGACCACTCGTTTGAAAGCTGGATGGAAACTGGCAAATGATAATTTGAAACAAGCCAGGAAGAAACATGCAGCATATTTTAATAGGAAGGCAAAGGACAGAGAACTGGCAGTGGGAGAGAAGGTGCTGCTTCTACTACCCGGGAGCCAGAATAAATTACAAATTGGATGGCAAGGTCCATATACGGTTCTAGAGAAGGTGTCTAGAACAAACTATAAAATTGACAAAAAGGGGAAGGAGAAAGTTTATCATGTAAACCTGTTAAAGAAGTATCTGGACAGACCACTCCAGGAAAGCACCCCCTTACTGACCTTAGCTATCGCAACTCAAATGCAAAAGGAACCACTCACCTCACATGAATACCCATTACATCCTTGTGAAATAGCAGCACAGGTAAAAGTCAGTAAGCACCTGACTAAAAACCAGAGGGAGAGAGTTCAACAGGTTCTGGAGGAACATACAGATGTATTAACAGATAAACCAGGCCATACAAATTTGCTACAGTATGACATGAAACTGGTAGACTCAAACCCAATCTGTATGAGAGCCTATTCTATTCCGTTCGCGAAGGAGAAGGCATTGAAGGAAGAAATAGATTATTTGTTGAAGGAGGGGATTATTTCACACAGTGAATCATCTTTTAGCTCTAGTGTCGTATTGTTGAGAAAACCGTCTGAGGAACACAGACTGTGCATAGATTACAGGAAACTGAATGCTGTCACAGAAGGACAAGTGGATCCATTACCAGACACAAAACAGTTATTTGCCAGACTGAACAAGGCAAAATACTTTTTTTTTTTTTTTTTTTTTTTTTTCCCTTAACCAGCGGCACTTGGGCTTTCAGCCCTTCGGCCCAATGACATGTCATTGCGAGGCTGGGGAACCTGAGGACTTTCCTTCCAACCCGGTCAGGAGCTTCGCTCCTTCCCATCCACAGAGGGTTTATCACAGGAGCCGTTCAGGCTATTCAGTCAAATTTCCGGCCGTAAACATTTCTTCAAACGCCGACGCCCGGGTTTGAACCATGAACACCTGGTCGCCAGTACAACGCCGAAGCCATTACACCAGCGCGGCTCCCGGCAAAATACTTTTCAAAGGTGGATCTTAGTAAAGGCTATTACCAGATCCCAGTGAAGCCTGAAGTGAGACCTTATTTGGCCTTTAGCACTTCGGATGGACATTATGAATTCAACATGCTACCATTCGGACTGAAAAATGCTCCGAGTGTATTTTCAAGGATGATGCGCTAATTGTTGGATCCCCTGAATAACCCATGTATCACGAATTTCATGGATGATATTCTCGTCGCCACAGAGACATTTGAAGAACACATTGAAGCTCTAGAAATGTTATTTAATAGGCTTAGGGAGGCGAACTTGACTGCTAGGCCAACAAAATGTTGCATTGGATGCAAAGAGTTGGAATTCTTGGGACACACTGTATATCAGGGTAGCATGACCCCTGATCCCAAGAACTTGGAAAAACTGCAGAGAGCACCTAGACCACAAACAAAAAAGGATGTGCGATCATTCGTGTCGTTATTTGTGCTCCTCTGACTGATCTGACTCGCAAGGGACTTCCAGATAAAATTAATTGGACTGCGCAAAGTGAATTAGCGTTCCAAGAATTAAAGGAAAAACTCACTAGCAAGCCTATTCTCAAACTGCCTGATTTGACACAGGATTTTATCTTAAGAACCGATGCAAGTAATGTAGGACTCGGAGCGGCTTTGTTGCAAAGATCATCTTCA